>JABFPJ010001897.1:0-22384 GCA_022817425.1 Gryon sp. ZL-2020 | reverse complement strand
TTTTTTTTTTGTGTTGCTTATTTTCGTTTTTTAACGCCAGAAGAACATGCTCCTCGGAATAAGTAATTACTCAACCGGGTACAATGCAAAAAAATCGATTAACAAGCAATGAAAAAGGAAAGAAAGAGCAATATTTAGAGGCACCGTTGCGATTAACGCTGTTAGTATTGCCCACTTGATTTCGCCGCAAATCGTTATTAAGAAACATCGGTATAACCGGGGTTTGGATCATTCGTTGATTTTGACCATTTTTGAAATTTATCATATTTTTAGGAGTGAACTTTTTTTTTAATAAAGTAATTTTAGTAAAACGAAAAATATATTTTGAATATATGTTTAATATATTATTTAATATATATGTTTTTATATATTTAATTTAAATAATATTTTATATATATTTATTTATTTTATGTTTTGTGTTTATATGGCGCAAAACATGTAAAATCAAAATATAAACAAAGACATTTGATCTTTGTTTATATTTTGTGTTTATCTGACGCATAACATGTAAAACCAAAACAAACACAAAACTTTGACCTTTGATTATGTTTTACTTTATCTTTGTTTATGTTTTGTACTATTTCGTTTACATTTTACGCGTCCTATTTTAATTTCTGTTAAAATTAGGAAATTTTTTCAAATGTATTTTTTAGAAAATGTTTAACACAAAATTGCAACGTTATAAGCTTAATAAAAACATTTATTTTTAAAAATATTGTAATTAAAAACACTATATTTATTTATGTTCTATACATTTAACTTATTATATATATTAAAATATATCTTTAATATATTTTTAATGAATTCTTAATATAAATTATTAAAAATTAAAAAACGATTAAATTCTTAAAATTTAATTTTTTGTTTAATTAAAGTTAAAACGCATTAAAACAATTTTATCAATTATTATTTAATTTTAAATGTTATAAGAGTATTTTTTAAGTTTTTCAAAGGAAAATTGTCATTTAATTTTGTGTTATTAATTAAAAAAAATTTAATTTGCAAATTTAATTTAATCTTGTACAATTTACGTTCCATCTACTTTGCACTTTTCACTTGCCATTTTCTCTGCAACTTTGATAAATCAAAGTATACGTTTTTCTCAAAACGACACAAATTAATTAAAAAATTGCATTCTTTTAAGAAATTAAAAAATTGTTTTAAACAAATTTGTTAATTAAAAATGAAGTACGAAAATGCAAAGTTTTTTCGAATTTCCATCAAGTAATTGTGAATCGTAAAACATGGAAGCTTACATGATTACGCCAAAAAGGCGGAAGCATATTAGCCAATGTAGCGAGTGGAGTAGGTTGTACGTCATTATAATTTGATGGTAACTGGTCTGGACGTGTTATCGGCGAACTGGGAGGCGGTCGTGTTTGATAATTGTTGTCGTACGATTCGGATATCATTGGGTATGATGCTGCGGGATATCGCGCCGCATTTGGTGATATCGGCGAATAATAAATTCCAGACTGTGTTATCTTGTCAATTTCATCCGGAAAAAAGATTTTGTCAGCCTTGACAGTCACCGCGATGACAAGAACGAAAGCAGCCAAGTGTCGCATTTTTAATCTGGAATGAAAGTCAAATATAATTCATTATTATTTTTTCTTTTGCAATAATTAGCGATATAATAATAATTATCATTATAACAATAATAATATTCATTCAAGAATCAGCATCATTTTCATAATAGTAATAATAATGATAATAACAGAAATAAAAACAATAATAATAAATATTATTATTATAATAAGAACTATAACAAAAACAATAACAATAATAATAATCATAATCATCACTATCATTATTATAATAATAATAATAACAAAAAAGGTGAAAACATTAGTAATAATAATCAGAATCATCATTATCATATTAAGAATAAAAATAACTAAAACATTAACAATAATAATCATAATCACCACTATCATTATTATAATAACAATAACAAAAACTATAACTATAATAATGATAATAATAATCATTACTATCATCATCATCATCATAAAAACAATAACCATAACAAAAAACAATAACATAATTTTCATCTACTTTATCATCATCATCATCATCATAAGAACTATAAAAAACAATAACAATAATAATAATAATCATCATGACTACTATCATTGTCATAATAACAATAATAACAATATCAAAAACAATAATAACAATATATAATAACAATATACAAATTTAAAAAATGATGAAAAATGTATAAAAAAGTACTTTTATATGAAATTAAGACCTTTCTTATCTTAATGAAACTATAAGAAATACTAGAATGAATTTAATGCATTTAGCTTTTCATACAGGAAATCAAGTAATAAATGCTTAGTAATCTAAAAGGACATTGCATTATATTAATCGTTCCGAGCGATTAAATTATTCATGATAAACACTTTCTTCAATTATTGTAGATGAAAAACTATTACGCGAGTAAAAAACCCAATCTTGTTTAAGGTTTCATCATTACATTTACATATTCTCTTATTTAAAAAATAATGAAAAATAAATTATTAGTTTTTTTTTTAATTTTTAAACATTTTTTTACTTTATTTAAAAATGTAGATTTAACTTAAATTATAAAATATTTTATAATTGAATTATAAATTATTTACAAAATTTATTTTATGATGAAATTAATTTTAATTTAATTTTTTTGCGGTATTGAATCAGGAAATGTAAAACAATTGCAAAAAAATGCTGATATTTTATCATTTTGTTTATAATTGAATTTATGACAACAATTGTGGGTCGAATATAAATAATGGCCGATTGAATAAATCGATATTAATCTCGAATAATCTGATGATGCTTAATTATTTTGTACATAATTAGACATTTAATTCAAATTTGCACATATTTCCCAGCGATCGATCATTTCACCAGCTATGTTCAAATCAAAGATTTATTGCCAAACAATAAATATAACTATTGAATAAGCTAATCAAGCTGGGAAAATCCAGGACAATAATTGCTTCCTTCAGACATTCTTTTTTCTTTACTTTTAAATTTAAACAAATTTTCAACAAATTATTTTTGACAAAATAATTTTGAGAAAATATTTTGAATTATTAAAAAAATATATTCCGAATATATTTTTAATATATTATTATGTAAATACTATTTAATATATATTTTTATATTTATTTATTTATTTTATGTTTTGTGTTTGCATGACATATAATGTGTAAAATCAAAACATAAACAAAGAGATTTGATCTTTGTTTATGTTTGCGTTTGTATGTCGCATAACATGTAAACTCAAAATATAAACATAAATATTTTATCTTTGTTTATATTTCATTTTATCTTTGTTTATATTTGATTTTATTTGTTTTTTTTTCAATTTTAATTCCATTCAGTTAAAGTAAACATGAAAATTTTATTCATTTAAATTACTACTTTGTATATTAATTTTATCTGAATAGTTTGTTAAAAAACTCTCGATAAAGTACTCAAAGAACCTTTCCAAAATGATAATAATAATAATAATAATAATATTGTATACATTTGTACAGAACGGCAGGTGACCTAAATTCTACAAAATCGTTTGAAAATGTTTCCTTTATCGGTGTAATACAATTAAAATCTAAAAATATACGATAATACACATTCAATTAATTCAATTAAACTGATTTTTTGTGATCCCATTAACGCTTTCAGTGTTGCTTTAATGACACGGTGATTCAACGCGCTTCAATTAATTCAATATAGTTTTTAAATTTTGTCTTTCAATTCATACATTCAAAATAATGTTCAATTCAATTTTTTTCAATTCAACAATTTAAGCAGAATTTTCAATAAAAATTTTTTCTTAAAATTCTAATATTCAAAATCAATTTTCAATAATTTTTTATTTTCAATTCAAAAATTTAAAAACAATTTCAATTATTTTAAAATTAAAAAATTAAAAACTTTAATTCTTTGTTTGAATTTTTTTTCTGAACATTTAAAATTGAATTGTAAAATTGAATAATTTTTGTCAATAACAAATTTTAAGAAGAACTTTCCATTAAATTTTTTTACATCACAAAATTTAAAATCAATTTAAAAAAGAATTTTTGTTAATTCAAAAATTTAGAAACAATTTTCAATAAAAATTTAGTTACGAAATTAGTTTACGAATTAAAAAAATAATTTTCAATTAAAGTTTCCTTCAATTACAAGATTTTTTATTATTTTTTTAATTAAAAAAATTTAAGGAAGATTTTCAATAAAAATTTGTATTTCAATTCCGAAATTCAAAATCAATTTTCAGAAATTTTTTTTTTCAATTCAAAAATAATGTTCAATTTTGTTTATAATAAAATTGAATTAAATTTTCTTACATTTTTGCAAATAAATATAATAAAATGTACTATTCAATTTTTCTAAATTTAGTAAAGTTGACTATCCATTTTGATTATATTCGAGCAACATTAATTGTGTAATTATTTGCAATGTTGTACAACAAATAAAATATATATGACTGAGTCACGCGTAATGCAGAATGTTGTCATTTGGCATTCAAGCGATGCGCACTATTTTACAGCCATACATTGTCACATTGCAGATAACGTTTGCCATAGTATTAAATAAGAGAATTCTTCAAATGAAATAAACGTGCGGCGCAAAATAACTTATAGATCTATATCAATTAAATTGCGTTTTACGACATGTTCCCAAACAAAGTGCAGCATAGTTACACTCACAACACACGTAATACAAACATCTTCGATCGCTAAAGTGCAGTATTATGATTCATTACAGATTCATGTCACGTTGCTTTTCTTATCGGTTATACATACTGTATATTACAATGTAATAACAATCAACTTTTGTATTGTTTCAACACAGAATGCCAGATTCATCTTCTTAAAGGACATTTCAATTATAGACTTTAGAAAATTTTATTTTTTTATTTTTTCCACCATGATTAAAGATATAGTTAATATTAGTAAACGTGTATTTAAAATATATAAAATATTTTTTATATATTTATATATAATTTATATATACTTTTATATAATAATGATATAAATTATATATATAATTTAAATACAATTTATTTATAATGTATATATTTATATATTTTATATATAAAATATTTTTTATAAATTTTATTAAATTTTTCCGGCAAAAAGTTATCTATTTTATGCATGTTTAGTATATATTTTTTAAACTAAAAATAAATAAATAGTTTCTTTCAAGTATTTTATATTCTTGACTGGTATGTGCTTGAACTAAGTATATTTTACTTGAAACAAGTATATTTTTTTACTTCTTTTACTTTTACTACAACTAATTCGATATAATACTTGAATTTACAATAAATATATATTTTGTTTGAAGCTTCTAATAAATTGAATGAAAGAATAATTACATCATTTCAATCATAATTATTCTTTACAATAAAAGACCGTCAAAATATATTTTACCGTTTGCGTCAAATATAGCGGCTAAAAAAATTAAGTTGGCATTACAGCAACAGTAGCGCGTTGGATAAGGTGGTGGGTCCCTAATCGCGAGGTCCTTGGTTCGATTCCCGATCATGGCGATTGGCATCAATAATATGTTTAATTAATTTTCAGTGATTTTTCAGCTCAAAAATAATCATTGTATTTAAATAAAATGAATATATCATTACAAAAATAAAAGAATGAATAAAACTAAGAAAACTTAGAAAAATAAGAAAATTAAGAAAACTAAGAAAAATAAGAAAATTAAAAAAACTAAGAAAATTAATGAAACTAAGAAAAATAAAAAAACTTGAAAGTTAACTTTGTCTCAAACTAACGAAATTAATAAAACTAAGAAAAATAAATGAACTAAAAAAATTAAGAAAACGAAGAAAACTTTAAAAAATAAGAAAAATAAGAAAACTAAAAAAATTAAGAAAAATATTCTATATAAATATTCTTTATTATTACTCTCGTATATAAAATAAAAATAAATTTCTTTTATGTATTTTTTAATTCAATTTTTAAATGAAAATTTTAATATTAAAATTCAAATAAAAAAAAATTGTTATAGTAAAAATTAAAATATAGATTGTTAAAACGACTATCGAAATACGTAAAATAACACACTTCGAAAAAATTACTTTTTTATATAGTAAATTAAGGACAAACTCTTTCTTATGTTCTTTTTAATTAACAATTTTAAATAAAAAAATAATTTTTAATATAAAATAATTTAAACATTATTTTAATAAATACAATGTAATGTTGTAATCATTAAAATCAGTTCTAAAATATTTTTTTTGACTGAATTACGTATTGTATTATCAAAAAATGTTTAATTAATTAATTTATTAAATTATATCATTAAAAATGACGTAAAAGTGTAAATTAATTTTTTTTTAATTTTTCATTAGAATTTCTTTTTCATCAAATTGCGAGATGACTTATTTATAATTTTGTATAATATCGATCCGAAACAACTGATTGATTCAATAAAGCAAATAGTTTTCGGAAGGTCAAAATGATTAAAGTAATTTCCCTTTGATACACTGCGTCGACGTCATTGATATTCAAAGTACAAAAGTTTTGTCAAGACATTAAACATGAATTTGTCCTTTTGAAAGATGATTGTTTGCAATTCCAAGACGCTTCCGTTTTACAGGTAAAAACAGTTGAAATTAACATTTGTATGAAACAAGTTTTTCATTTTTAACGTTTTTTTTTATTGTTGAAAACAATGCATTGCCAGGGTGGCTTTTTTATGTTAATTATGTCCAAAAATAAAATTGTTGAATAAAATAAAATTTGTTATTAATATGTCAAAAAATGTTAAATGTTTGAAAATAAAATATTTTACACATATTATATTTTTAAAAATTAAAATTTTGTAAAATTTGAAATGTCTAAAAATTAAAAAAAAATAAAAAAAAATATTAATTAAGTGTTTGAAAATTAAAATTTAAAAAAATTGAAATTTTAATAAAAATTAAGAAATTTTTATTAAATTTTTAAAATTTTATACTTTTTGAAAAAAAGAAAAATGATTCTTGATTTTTGTTTGAAAGAGACTTATGTTTTTGCAATTCTTAAATAAAACCTATGAAATAAAACTTTTTTTTCTAATTTAAGTAATGCGTTTTTAAATAGCAAAGTCAAGGGTACAGGAAACGTCACAAAGTGGAAACACAATTTGTCATTTTGACTAAGAAAAAAAAGACAAAGTAAAAAAAAAACAATAAATAAACCGGAAGAATATATTGACGACATCAAAAATCCATTGTGACTGTATGTTGAAAAGTGTGTTGATGGAGCATTTAATTGACTTTATGTAACAAAACGCGTATTTGCATGACTTCAGTCGAATTAATTCATCTGAAACATAATTTCTCTCAAGTTTATGACGTGATTAAATTGAAACAGAATGCATTGTATTTTTTAATATTAAAAAACGTGTTTGTTGTTTGTCTTTCATTACGTTGCTTTAACAAAAACGAGAGATTTTTACACATTTTTGGGGATTGAATGTGTAAAAAGTTAAAGAAATAAAGTTGATTTTTACAAAATACACATTCGTTGCGGCATTTTTACTTGCAAAATGTAAATTTCATTATATTATGAAATTACATTTTTAAACATTGTTTGTTTTGTTTCTTTTCTTTACTTTTCTTCATTTTGTTTTTGTTTTGTTTTGTTTGTTTATTTCTTTTCTTTAACTTTGTTTATTTTGTTTTGTTTCTTTTCTTTTCTTTATTTTGTTTTGTTGGTTTTGCTTCTTTTCTTTATTTTTCTTTACTTTGTTTTGTTTTGTTTCTTTTTCTTTATTTTATTTTGTTTTTTTTTCTTTATTTTGTTTTGTTTGTTTTATTTGTTTTCTAATAAAAATTAAGAAATTATAATTGTATTACTTTTAAGATTAAAATGAAGACAATTATTCATTCTAATGAAATTCTGATTTAACTTTGACCTTCGTTAACATTACTTTCACTGACCCACAACACTGCAAATCAATTTAATATGTTCTTTAGATAATTCATTATCATTTGTAACAACATACATTTCCTGTAATTTGCAAGTTAGGACAAAAATAGAAAAAAATTCAAATTCAATTTAAATGTTTGCATTTTTTTGCATGAAATTAAAATACAATTTGCAAAATTAAAAAACACAATTAACAATTTGTAAAAAAGTTGAGTATATTTTATTTTGCATGAATCCATCAAATATGATTTTTTTTTTTTTTTTCATTTCATTTATTTCAAAAGGACAGATGCAAAAATAATACTCGAGACATACGCAACTTTAATCAAAAGATCAACTACATATGTATACATAAATATGATTCGCATTTATATTCACGTTTGCAGTGCTGTCATTCACATGCCATAAAAATCAATTATAGGCACGAATTCCTCTCCACGTGAACGGCGCTTATAAACAAAATAGAAATGCATTCAATCGTAGGATTCATTATGCTTTATTCTTTATACTGTCTTTTTCAATGGCGGTTTAAATTTCATAGAAGTTGAATCTCTGTTAGACATCCTTAAACGATTACAAATCGAATATATTAAAAAAAATACTTTTCAATCAATTTTAATCATAAAATGTTTATTTCAACATTAAGTTAGAAGATGAACTTTTGGGTTTAATATCATGAAATTAATAAAAAAATATATAATTCAATTGAAAAAAATAAATTTTGAAAAATAAATTTTTTTTAATCTAAATTTAATTTTTTTTAAATTAAAATTATTTTTTTTTTATTTAAATTAATTTTGTTTAAATTAAAAAATTGTAATGTTTTAAAAATTGAAATATATGTTTTTAATTACAGAAACTATTTTTTAAATGTAATATTTACAGAAAACTGTTTTCTTTTTTAATTGCTTAAAACGTTTAAATTTAAAATTTACTAAAAATACGAAAAAGTTTTTATTTGTAGTAAATTTTTTTCTTTGCTTAAAAGTTTGTTTTACATAAAATATTTTTCAAAATATTTTTTATTAATTTTAATCTACTGTAGTAATGTAATAACATAATCATTTTCAAGTGAATGAATTACACGCGAGTGAAAAATTCACCTGAAACTCACAAGCAATCAGCTGATTTGATTAAAAAAGAAAGAAGACACAAGGACAACAGATCGATCAATAAATTTTCTTAGCATTCGATTTGTTATCTCATACTGTCTCCATCGATTGTTTAAAGTCCTTCCAAGTTTGAAATTTTACCATCAGATATAATTCAAAATTACATGTATTTTTTATTTTAAATTAAACATATTTTTCTTCTAATTTTTATTAAATTTGAAATTTTTATAAAATAAAATTAAATTAAAATGTAAAACATTTTTAGAAACATTTTTTTTATTTAATTAAAACTTAATTTAAAATATTTTTTTAATTTTATTTGAAATTTAATTAAAATTTTTTTTTATTTTAATTAAAATTTGATTAGAAATACATTTTTTAATTTAATTACAGTTTTAAAAAATTAAAAAAAATACATTTCCGTTTTTTCAATTACATTTTTACACATTAACATGATTATTTACATCATCAAAACTGTAAAAAAATTTTATGGCAAAAAACCAAAAAAAATTGCTTACAAGATTTTAAGAAACCCTTTATTACTCATTAAAACGAGATAAATAATTGTAGAACTGGAATTAATAAATGCTTGAATTTGATTTGTTAATACAAATAAACTAACATGAACTCGTAATTGTAATAAAAAAGGAATAAAAAAGAAATGTAAAAAAGTAATTTTGCAAATGTGTGTACATATTACTGCATATCTATAAAATTGACTAAACATAACTGTTCTTTTAATGATCATCTCTATTAATCATAAAAATAATAACTGGTTTGAGCAATATTTTTTATTTTTATACGCGAAGAATTGTTTAAATGTTTAGTTATAAATAAATGTAACCTTTTTGCAAGAATACACATTTTTTTGTTTATTATTATTTTTTTATTTATTATTTTTTATTATTTATTATTATTATTGTTTTATTTATATTGTTTTTTAATTATTATTAGTTTTAATTTTTTAATTTTTTAATTATTATTATTATTATATTTTTAATTATTATTGTTTTTTATGAAATAATTATTTCTTCAAGTTTTCCTTTGGTAAAACCGCGATGATTAATTATTTATATTTGTTTCGAGTAAACAAATGATTAATCCTTAATTGAATTACATTTTTCAATGCTTCGAATCCGATAACTGAATTGATAATAAAATTGTTAAAAACATGTCAATTTTGGTACTAAACGTCTAATAAACAATAATGCACTGTAGATTTAATGTTTAATTATTTTCACTGTGCGTCTATAAAAAAGTTTACTGCGATGTTTTGCATTTTTATTACTCTTTTTTTACATTTCTATTTTAAACTACTTTATATACTATTTAATGTAATTATAAATAATCATTAGTTTATTTACAATAAAATAAACATTCAATTGTTCTTCATTTAATAATTTTTTCATTGTTCTTATCCTTTTTAAATAATTAATATTTTGTAATATATTTATTTCATGAAATAGAAAATTAATGCAATTTTGAAAAATCTTTTTAATTTTAAAATTTAATTTTTTTCATTTTCAAATTTTTATTTTTTCATAATTTTAAATTTAATTTTTTTAATTTGTAATTTTTATTTTTTCGTAATTTTAAATTTTAAGTTGTGTTTTTGTCATTTTTAATTTCAAGTTTCATGCTTTTGTATTTTAAAATTTAACACAAAATAAATTTTAAAAAAGGAGCTCAATAACTCTAACGTTAAACAAACTTAACTTTTCCTTTTCTGCGCGTGTTTCCCGCGAATTCAAATATCGTTTCTAACATCAAAAGTATCAATCCTTTAACCTTTACCATTTAAAGTAGAAATAATTGTCTAAATTAACGCAAAATTTCCCAACAATTCAAACTAATCTTCATTAAACAAAAGTCAACAACATTAAACTCAAATAACACTCAATCAAATAGCAATTATAAAATCCAAATGAATTCTCCCATTGCATTAACTTTAATTAACAAATAAAACGCATTTAAAAAGATATAAAAATTATATTTTTTTTTATTATAAAAATATGGTTGATATATTTTATAATATATTTTTGCATATATAATTAATATACAATTAAAATATAAAATGAAATTTAAAATATAAAATATCAACTAAAAATTAAAAAATTTACTTTTAAATTTTTCCTTTTCATTTTTTATTATTTAAAATAACTAATATTTTTATTATATTTAATTCTTATATTATTTATTTAATAAAAAAAATTTTTTTTTCGTTTTTTAGTATTTAAAATAATTTAATATTTTTTTATATTTAATTTGTATATTGTTTATTTAATTTTTAAATATTTTTTTCTCTTTTTTAATATTGTTTCTTTTGTTTATTTTACATATTGCAAAATTACATAATATATTACACAATTTGCCACTTCATTATTTTCAATCATCCAACAATTAATTGAAACTTCATCTTCATTTCCATTTTGTCATTTGAATAACCAAATCAAAAAAAAGGCCGTCAAAAAAAACTTGTTTGCGAAGTTTCAATTGTCATCGCTGTATCTTAATTGATCAGCTGAATTTTCCTCGACTCTTAATCCCTTTCCTTTCTAATCACACAACTTAGCCTTGCACTACAGATCAATTAGCCGGCATCATCCGTGTCTAAGAAACTCGCAAAAAGCGCGGCAAAGTTAAATTAAAATTTAAATATTGCTTTTTCAATACCTGCAATCCATTTTCATTTTTTATTATTTTTTTTTCGAAGTCCTGGTTTTCTCACACAATTTTTTTCACTTTTCAAAACTCAACAATTCTTTTAATTTTATTTTTTTATTAAAAAAATTAATTTGATTTTTTTAATTTTTTAAAGAAAATTTTTTTTAATTTAGTTTAAAAAAAAATTTTTTTTTTTTAATGAAAAAAAGTAATATACTCGCGTCCGAAGATGTTCGCCGAATGTAACCGACTGCGTGCGATTCACTTGGCAGAAGTATTTACCGCGCTTCTTCGTCCCCACTTTTGCTGGACCGTCTGAGAGACTGACCGGCATTATCTTCAAGTATCATTTTCAGGGTCGCAAACCCACCGGCAAATCGTTCGTCATTCGCCGACGTAAATGAACTTCAACTCTATGTATTTCTAAATGTTTATTTATTCTGTTCGCTGCTACTTTAGAATACTGTGTTTCACACAGATTCACTTGTTCCCCAAAAGATCTGACGTCAGTCGGAAATGTCCATTGTATATATATATATATATATATATATATATATATATATATATATATATATATGTTACAGATTCATCTTAACATTTCAGGATCTCGGATCACAAGTGTCGGGCAGCTGTTGAAGTTGCCGCAGGGAATTCCCGGGTTTGATTAGCATTAGCTAAATTTAGAAATTGATTTTGTTGTTGAGAATTAATGTTTTAAGAGCGTTTGGCTTTTAATATGCGTTTTTTAATTAGGATTTTCATTTTTGGGTACTAATTTGCGATTTATTTCTTTGGACGTTACTTTTGCAATTTGAGGAAAGTGGTACTTTGTTAGGTTTTGAAATTTCATCTTTTATTAATTTTATTATAGTTTTTTCAGTTTTCTTAATTTTTTTTTTTGTCTTAGTTTTCTTAATTTTGCTATTTTTCAATTTTTTTATTTTTCTTAATTTTCTTAATTTTGTTAACTTTCTTAGTTTGTTTAATTTTTTCAGTTTTCTTGATGTCCTTACTTTTTTTATTTTGTTCGCTTTGTTAAATTTCTTAATTTTTTTATTTATCCTGGTTTTCTTAATTTTTTTATTATTCTTAATTATGTTAATTTTGTTAGTTTTGTTAGTTTGCTTAATTTTTTCAGTTTTCTTGATTTTCATAATTTTTTAAATTTTGTTAGTTATCTTAGTATTTTTAATTTCTTTATTTGCCTTAGTTTTATTAAGTTTTTTATTTTTCTTAGTTATCTTAATTTTGTTAGTTTTTTTAGTTTGCTTAATTTTTTGAGTTTTGTAAACTTTCTTATTTCTTTAAATTTCATTTCGACTAGTTTCGTTATCTTTGTTAATTTTTTGGTTTTCTTAATTATCTTAAGTTGTTTATTGTTTATTAGTCTTTACTAATTTCATCTTTTGTTAGTTTTACTAATTTTTACTAATTTCATCTTTTACTAATTTAGTTAATTTTCTTAATATTCTTAATTTTCTAAATTTGTACTAATCTTAATGTCACTACTTTTTTGTAGGTTTTATTAATTACATTTTTTATTATTATTGCGTCTTGCAATTGCGTATTTAAATATATTAAATTATATATAAATTGTATTATACATTAACCTGTTTCATGCCAAGCATTGTTTTAAAAATCAACTTCAACGCTAAAAGTTTTTAATGTAAAATATTTATTACAAAATATTTTACATTCAAATATATTCAAATATAATTCTACATTATAATTATAAAATAAATTTTGTTATTTTTGTTATTGTTTATTTTAATAAATATTTCATGGTAAATAATGACAGGAAATGGATTTAATTATTTACAATTTAAATATATAATTTTATTTTAAATATTTATTATTTATAATACCATAATTTTTTTTAATTTCATTTTATAATAAAGCACTCTATTTTATATAATTGCATAATTCATATATAATAATGAAACCAACTAAAGGAGATCTAATAAAATAATTACATCTGCCAACCGGTAACTTTGCAAATATTGACTATCATTCAAGTGTTACCAGAAGCGCACTTTATTGGTCGAATAATTATTATTCTAATTATGATAAATTCATTATCAAATATATTAATTCAACAAACGTATTAAAATAATTGTACAATCGTGTTTAAAATAGCCGGCAATTCAAATTAGATAATTGCAAACTTGTTCTAATTCAAAGTACCATTTGCGAAAGTACGATAACATCGCGTTATTGTATTGTATATTGTAATGCTAATATTACAACCTTTATGTTATTTCTATCAAGCAATTTTAATGACAAAGTATATTAATCAATATTTAATGAATAAAGGTATTCATTAGTTGCGTATTCAAATACGTTACTCATACGTGAAATCCACTTATCTTTATCTTTTATCAGTGACTTGTTTTTATATTATTAGTATGTGTCATAACAATTGTTCAATCATTATTTTTCTAAGTGACTAATCAGTTTGGATGACTATTAGTTTTAAAGTTAACAGAAATATATATTTGTTTAAATATTTAAAATAATACAAATTCAAAACAATATTTAATATTTGATAGTTGCTTTGGTTTGATTTTCTTAGTTTTCCGAGTTTTTTAATTTGAAGTAATTTTAGGTTTTATATTTGTTCATTTTTTTAGGTTCATTAATTTTATTAATTGTTTTAGGTTTCTTAGTTTTGATAGTTTTGTTAGTTTTGTTAGTTTTGTTGCTGAATACAATGCACATTTTGTTAATAACATTTGTTTAATATAACTTGCAGGATTATGAATTGAATTTAGGTGAAAATTTCACCTTTTCAAAGGTATATTCCCCCTTAATTATATTATAGTTTTTTCAATTTTCTTGATTTCCTTGGTTTTTTCATTTTTCTTAGTTTTCTTAATTTTGTTAGTTTTCTTAGTTTGCTTAATTATTTTATTTTTATTAACTTACTTAGTTTTTTTTATTTTTTTAGTTTTTTTAGTTTTCTTAGTATTCTTAATTGTCTTAATTTTGTTTTTTTTTTTTTTGCAGTTTTCTTAATTTGTTTATTTTTTTTAATTTTGTTAGTCTTTTTAAATTTTATTAGTTATGTAAGTTTACTTAATTTGTTTAGTTTTGTTAATATTCTTAGTCCTTTTTTCATTTCATTTTTACTAGTTTCATTATCTTTGTTAATTTTCTTGATTTTCTTAGTTTTCCGAGTTTTCTTAATTCTAACTAATTTCATGTATTATATTTATTCATTTTTTGAGGTTCATTAATTTTATTATTTTTTTCAATTTTCTTAGTTTTGCTAGTTTTTACACATTTATT
Source organism: Gryon sp. ZL-2020 (assembly GCA_022817425.1). NCBI lineage: Eukaryota > Metazoa > Arthropoda > Insecta > Hymenoptera > Scelionidae > Gryon > Gryon sp. ZL-2020. The sequence continues at coordinate 7,389 of JABFPJ010001897.1, read as the reverse complement.
TTTCGATTAGTTTTGTTAATTTTCTTAGTTTTCCGAATTTCCTTAATTTTAACTCATTTGATATTTTATATTTATTCATTTTTTAAATTTTCTTAGTCTTCTTAATTTCGGTAATTTACTTAGTCTTTATTAATTTTATTTTTTATTAGTTTCGTAAGTTTCTTTAGTTTATCTGGTTTATTACTTTTTCTAATTTAAAAATCAACACAAATATAATTTGTTTAAATAATTAAAGTAGTACAAAATTTAATTCAATATTTATTTTTTTTACTCTTCATAATTAAAATTATTATACATAATAATGAAAAATGTCTAATCTTCAGTTCTTTTTAATAAAAATCTGAATTAAAATCAAAATCAAAATTCAATAAAATAAACATTGTGTAAATAAAATTATCATCTCCATAAATTATTATTAAAAATCAACATTATATTATGTTAAATACAAAATTGCTCCGAAAAATATTTTTTTTTTTTCATGAATCCCCTCTAATGGTTTTTGTTAAAATATTCTTGTGTCGCTCAACATCATCTTCAGCAATCATACATTCTTCAATATAATACAAATATTTGTCTTGCAAAATGCTCTTTCCTTCGGCAGTTTCCGCTAAATTATTTAAGGTCTGTAAAAAATGATGCGATTTTTTAAATTTTCGACAAGCTCGAGTTTCTAATAAAATCGCTCGAATTACCTTCATCGCGCAAATCCGAAGCATCGACTGATGACGATTCGCCGCCAGCTGCACGAGTCTCGGTATCATTTGCAACTTTAAAGCTTCCAGTTTTGCCGCCTCCAGAATCGTAATAAATGACAAAGTACTCGTGCAACTCTTAAGTACCGACGGACTCTATAATTCACAAAATGATAATAAATATTCGATACTTTAAATCATTTTTTATATAAAAAAATATATTTTTTTTATTTTGACATTTTTATTTCGAACAATTTTTTATTTTAATTATTTTTAAATTTTAATTTATTGCATTTTTGTTGTAATAAATATTTTTAAATTTTTATTTCTTGACAAAATTCGAAAAAATAATTTAAACAAAAATAAGCAATATTCAATTTGTTAAACAGTTTTTTTTAATGTTTAAAAAATGAAAAAATTTACTTTGTAAAGTTACTTTTCTATAAAAATATAATTACATCGTCATAAAGAAACTGATTCAAAATCGGCAAAAGATGCAATTCAATTGACTGTCTTTTCCCAAAAGTCTCTTGGCAGAGAACTGATAAACAGTGTAAAGTTGCTGATAAAACTTGCTCTTCTTTTTTACACAAAAGTGACTTTAGTGTTTTTACGATGTCATTTGGAACAACTTCAGTGTTTAAATTATAGTTCAGAAGGGACGACAGTGCTTTTAAGAGAATCACCTATAAACAATTTACAAATGTAAAAGAATTTTATTTTGGTTAAATTTTATTTTTATCATTTAATTATTTAATGCAATTAATTAAATTTAATAAAATTAAATACACATTTCAACAAATATATATGTTTGTCTTTTTTTAATTTTAATTAAAATTATATTTTTTACAAATTTAATTAAAATTATTTTTTTTTAATTTTAATTTTTTTAATTTTAATTCAAAGTATTTCTTTTATTTTTATTTATTCCACTAAATTTAATTAATTTTATTAAATAATTAAACAATAAAAATTAATATACATAAACTCCATTATAAATGTCCAACTCATACCAAGATTTTATTTTCTTTTTCGACAAGCAAACGTTTCGCTATAAGTTCTAAGAATCCTTTTTTACAGAGTCCTTCAGCAGCTAGAAAAATAATCGAAACTAAATACTTTGCGAGAATTGCCTTTCTTTTACCTTCTTATATTTTTGTTCAACTCGACTTCAAAACATCGCTTAAAAAAATCGAATATTTTCTTATAAAACAAGAAACCTTTTTTCTTTACTTTGCGATTCATAAATTTAAATTTGAAAGAGAAAGAAAAGAAAAAAAATGATTACCCGTGCAATGTACAGCGAGTATTTCAATAGCTTCAGCTATTTTCATACGAACAGCCGAGACTTCGTCGATTAAACCGCCGGCTAAATAATTGAGCATCGTTTCATTTTGTACAATGACTTTTCTGCCCGCAAACTGCATTGCTGTTGCTTTGTAAATCATCGCGATTTGTTCTTTTAAGTAACTGTCGTTTGTGGAAAAGTTACTTAATCTGTAATTGTATTAAATATTGTAAAAAAATGTAAAAACAAAAAATGAATTAATTTTATTAAAAAATTGGAGAATTACATTAAATACATTTTTTTATATTAATTAATTAATTATGCAAAAAGAAATATTATATTTTAAAGAACCTTCACCTAATTAGAATTTCAAGTTTAATTGCCTGTAACATTTTTTCTGGTCTGATTAATTCGTTTGCCAAAATTGTTATTGCAGATCGCACAGCTGTTGGGTTTTCGTCGTTTAATTCTTGTTGCTGAACATTAATTATAAATAAATTATGTGATAAATTAAGAACATCATTTTTAATAATAATAATAATGTTAAAACAAATTTATTTTTATATATTTAAATTAAATTTATAAATAATAATAATAATTATTATTATAATACATTTATAAATGATTATTTAAATATAAAAAAAATTTTAAATACATAAAATTAATAACCAATTTTGGTATCATCCAATTTCCAAAAGCACATTTTGCTCGCACAATGTCAATGTCTGAATCGAAAAATTGCGGATCAGAAAGATTCAATTGTGACTCAAAATTCGATGAACTTTTACATTGCGTTTCTTCAAAAGTTGCTATGTAAAAATAAAAAAAGGTAAATTAGTACGGGAAAAATATATCAAAATATATGTCAAAATATATAACCTTTTGCGCTTAAAACATATTCAAAAATATATATTTTAATTATATTTGATTATATGTAAATATATTTTTGAAAATATCTTTTAAATACACATATATAATATATATGTGTAGTTATATATATAATAACTTTTATATTTATATTATTTTATTATATAATATTATATTTATTTATTATATTATTTATTTATATATATTATATTATTATATTTATTATATTATATAAAAGAAACTTAAAAAATGATAAACTTAATTCATACCTTTTATGATTCGGTCAAAAGTTCGATCAGAAACGTGCATTTGATCTCTGTTTAAAAACGCATTTTTCAATTTATATGAAAACATTTTTATAAAAATGTCTTTATTAAATAATAATCATTGATATAAAAAATGAATAGGAAAATCTTTATTTAATTATTTATTGAAAAAATCAAATTGTCAATTTGTATAAAATTGAAACAGAAGAAAGTCTAAACTAAGAACGAAAGAAAATTGATTTGATTGAAATAAAAGCCTCGAATGGTGTATGTATATATGTATATATATATACTTTTTTATTCAGAATCAGCGTTGTGACGCGAGACAACGCGTTTTATAATTGAATTCTTAATCTATTTTACAACAAAATATCGATTTTAAAAGTAAAAATAAGGAAAACTTCGTAAGTCGTTAAAATAAGCTGCGTGCCATAATACTGTGTATTTCAGCCAACGAAATTGTTATGACACAAGACATAAATGCCATAATACATATATATCTATATATCCATACTTCAAAAGTTACATATAAATTATTTATCTATATATAACCATTACACATCGACATATTTTACTTTTTTAAAAATATTTTTATTACAAAAAGGAATTATTATACAATATAAAAAAATAATGCTCGGCACAAATTCGTGGCACATTTGATGAGGCTCCACTATTTTTTTTTTTTTTTGTTCCCGGGCTGACTGAAATAAACAGCGCACCCACGAGTGCACGACTTGATCGACGTTCGTTGTCATGAGAGTTCGTTGTCTCTTGCAGTGTTACAACAAACTAACAAATACGTTACAGTTAATTTGTTTGTCCCGACACTTCTGCATTCTCTATGCTTTTTTGTGCCTCTGTAATCAAACAAGAAAAATTGTCTCATTATTTATTCATTTTTTAAACAAAAAAAGGTGCACATTTATGGGCTTCTATTTTGACTCATATTAAATGAGTTCTTTTACAGGCATTTTTTAAATATTTTTTTTAAGTTTTTGAGCTTTAAAAAAGTGACTTCAAATTGCAGATGTAAAACTTTCGAAATATTGCTAATTTGGTTTTTTTTTTAATTATATTAGTTGTATTAGTTTTCTTTAGTTTTTAATTATTTAATCTTTTATTAGTTTTTTGGATTACTTTCTTAAATTAATTTTTTGGGATTTTTAGCTTTGCTAATTTGCTTAATTTTTACTCATTTTATTTATTAATTTCGTTAGTTCTATTAATTTTCTTATTTTTATTTAGTTTCGTTAGTCTTACTAATTTTCTTAATTTTTACTCATTTCATCTTTTATTAGTTTCATTAGTTTGCTTACTTTCCTTAGTTTTTACTCAATTTATTAATTTCTTTAGTTTTCTTATTTTTGTTAGTGTCGTTATTTTTACTAATTTTCTTAATTTTTACTAACTTCATATTTTAATAGTTTTATTAGTTTTCTTAGTTTCCTTAGTTTTTACTCATTTTTACCTTTAATTAATTTTGTTAATTTTCTTATTTTTGTTAGTGTCGTTAGTTTTACTATTTTTCTTATTTTTTACTAATTTTATCTTTTATTAGTTTCATTAGTTTCCTTAGTTTCGTTAGTTTTTATTAATTTTGTAAGTTTTCTTATTTTTATTTGTGTCATTAGTTTTACTATTTTTCTTATTTTTTACGAATTTTATATTTTATTAGTTTCGCTAGTTTCCTTAGTTTTATTATTTTTTAAAGTTTTGTTAAGTTTTACTAATTTCAACTTTTATTTTTATTTTTGTTAGTCCTCTTATTTTCGTTAGTTTTACTCTGCAATAAGATACATTTGTATTCTAACAAATGTAAATTTTGACAATGAATTGATTCAAGTTGGGTATACTCACATGCTCCTTTTCTTTGCGACTGACAATTTTGCAATGAGACTGTCCAACGAGCCCATGATATTGGCTGCACGTACAATCCTCCTCTAGCTCCAAATTTGCGAGACCATCAGCAATTCGTCTAGCTGCCACTTGAATGAACTGTTTCCTATGATTTGGTTTACTCTCGGCGAAGTTGTGCGTGCTAAACGCCGCGCCACCAGACTGTAACAAATTGTCAAGTCAGACAGTTTCCTTAAAGTCACTATCATTTTAAATTCATAAACTCAAATCACTTCTTCATTTTCATTTTTTTTTTTCGTTTTTCGTTTTTCGTTTTTTACTTCTTCATTTCAATTTTCCCAAAAAAAAGAAAAGAAACGAAAAAGAAAGAAAGAACGAAAGAAAAAAACGAAAAAAATTTGGTAGATAAAACTTGATGGAAGAAAACCTACCGAAACCGCAAATCTAGCGCAAACGTCGTTGTTGGAAAGCGCCAGGTTACTTCTCATCGAGGAGCTGCCTTCCAGCGGTTTCTTTTTCGCGTCGGCAAAAGTATACGCGCTGTCGTAATCATATCCCACGATATTCTTCTGCTCTTTGCCGTTCACCAGAATCTCACCCGTGTTGAACATGTGATAGTAAGTCAGACCCAAGTCGCGATACGTTTTTTGTCCGACAATCAGCCTCAAATGTTGCAACTGAAAAAGGTTGAACATTTAATTATTTCGGTTTTACTTTTAGACAACATTTTTTCAAACATTTAATCTTTTAATGTTTCTTACCGAAATCGGCAATGGGCTCTTTTCGCAAGGCGAAACCAGTACTCCGACCACGGCTTTGGCTGCGTCGGGTCTGAACCGATATTTAATAGCTTGCTCGTAGGCGTCCGTAAGTTTGAAGGTGCCAAGTTCGACATCGAGACGTTGCTTCAGGAACTTGAGTTTTTCTCTAATATCTTTAGATTTGACTTCCTAAAGTATCAACAAATTCATCATTTATATTTCTTTTACTTTTTTCTATACTTTTTTTTTTAATTTGTACAAATCACAACTTCTCAATTAAAAATACCAATTTCTGTAAAGTAACTTCAAAGCATCGTCTTACTTTTTTAATTTCAATTGCTTCTTTAGCAAAACGTAAAATGTATTGCGAAGATATTGCTAATATATTTTTAATAAATTTTAAATGCATTTTTAATTTTAATATGCTTTTAAAAATGAATATATTGAGAATATAGTTGCAACATGTTGACAACGAATTTTAAATATATGAAATATATTACAAGAAATATAATATATTTCTTAATTTAAAATATATCAAAAGAATATATTATGAATACATTGAGAATATACCATGAATATATTTGTAATATATTCTTAATATATTTCTAAAAGATTCTTAATATATATTTTAAATATATTTTTAATTTTATAATGTTAATATTAAAGATATAGTTGCAATATATCAACAACGTATTTTAAATATATGAAATATATTAAAAGAATATATTATGAATACATTGAGAATATGCCATGAATATATTTGTAATATATTCTTAATATATTCTTAATATATTCTTAATATATTTCTAATAGATTCTTAATATATTTTAAATACAGTTTTAATTGTAATATATTTTTAAAAATGAATATATTATATATTTATTATATATTTTAAATATATGAAATATATTATAAGAATATGTTATGAATATATCATGAATATATTAACAATATACGAACAATATATTTACAATGTATGGTAATATATTGACCATACCCACACAATCGAAAATATATTTTTGTGCCAAAAATATATTTGCGGCAAGAAATTATATATTTCAAATATATTTTGAGAAATATATTTTCGTCCATATGGGTACATATTGACCATACATATACATCTATATATGGTCAATATATGATAGAAAAATATATTCAGAATATATTAACAATATATTAACAATATATTTGTTGTTTTGCCAGGATTTCCATATACATGAAATACGATGACCACAACGTCGAGATAAAATTAATAAATAATGTCTTACGAACCTCGTAAGTGAGAAGAGGCTCTTTATCCGTGAACTTCATATTTTTAGCTTCGCCGTCGACATTTAAATTGCCATTCAAAGTGTAGTGCTGCGGCCATCTCATTTTTTCCCCAAAGCCGATTAATCCGGTATAAACGTCGCTGCAACATTTCATTTCATCTGACAATTACTTTTTGCTGTTATTTAACATCAATCAGTATTCATATAACGATTTTCAACAACTTCATCCGTACAAATTGAAAATGTTTAATTAGTAACGGCGTTATTCATTATTCACTTTTTAATGCGCTTGTAAATACGAAAACAACAGTACTTTAAACGTTCCCGATTAAGCAAATCATCAAACAAGCAGTACTTTTTTTTCATTCAAAAATGCCAGTTAATTTT
>JABFPJ010001896.1:0-22386 GCA_022817425.1 Gryon sp. ZL-2020 | reverse complement strand
AAAAAAATTTTAATGATAATTAAAAATATTGGATATATTAATAAATGGTGGCATCAAATTAATAACATAGACAGAAACAGTTCTGATGAGGAAATAAAAATTATTTCGAAACGTTAATTAAACATAAAAAAGTGTTTTAAATTAATATTATATTATTTCATAAAGCATTTCTTAGTCTTTATGAATATTTATCGATGAAACTAAGGAGGATTTATTTGATTTCAATTAAACATTATTTTGAATGATGATTAAACGACACATGCGCGTCATCTGAGCACCGTCACTTTCTGCTTTATTGCTGTGTTCTACAGTAATAATGTCGGGTTTTGACATTGCACTAAAAGATTATATAGTGTCTCTGACAAAATAAATACATTTTCATTAATTTATTATTTAACTAAGATTTATACAAGTATCAACAGAGACATTTTTTACATTAAATGGATTCTTTTCTTTTTAGCACAAAACGATTCCCTGGATACGACCCCGAATCAAAGAACTTCAATGCCGAAGTTCACCGCCAACACATCTTCGGACAGCATGTAGCCAATTACATGCGCACCTTAGAGGAAGAAGATGACGAGGCCTTCAAACGCCAATTTTCACAATACATCAAACATGGCATCTCTGCCAATGCTGTAAGTTTCTTTTAGTGAAACATTAAACAAAAGTGTTACAATTTGTTGAAAATGATAATTTAAAAAGTCATTGAAATAACGTCTCACTAAAAATTACTGTTTGAGTTCACTTTGTTGAAACAGTGTCGCAGTGAGACAACATTAAAACGACGATTCGTTAGGCGAAAACGTAGTTTTAACTTTTTTGTCGTTAATTGTCGTAATACTAATTGCGATAAAAATGAAGCATTTAATCAGAAATAATTGTGTGTTTCAATATTAGTAATTAATGTTTTGTTCTTATTAATTACAGATTGAAGGTATTTACAAAAAGGCCCATGAAGCGATCCGAGCGGATCCTGAACACAAGAAGCTCGTCCGAGAAAAACCACCTGTGAAGAAACGCTGGAACCGAGCGAAGATGTCGCTTTCTGAGCGCAAGAATCGTATCGCTCAAAAGAAGGCATCCTTCCTTCAGAAACGCGAGGAAGTCGAAGCATAAGTGCTTCTCGTTGTTAGACTATTTCAACTTCTTTTTATTTATAATACGAAATGTTGTTATTATTATATACCATCGAACAAAAAAGAAAGTGAAAATAAACTAACACGAGGATTATACATAATAAAAAGTGATAAAAATTTTAGGACTGTTTTTTATATTTAATTAATAAAACAAATTTATTTATAGCTCTTTATTTTCTTTTATACAATACAATTAGATGGACAGTATTATTTTTTTAACCAAATGCTATTTTTCCTTCGTTTTTTAATTAAGAAAAAAAACACATCATTACATTTTGTTTATATGTTCTGAATTAATTTTTTCATTGAAAGACAAATTTATTTTAATTAAATCAAAGTACAATAAATTAAACATTTTATTTTGTGAAAAGATCTGATTTCTTATTAATCAAGATTGACTGTTGGACAATGTAAATAAATGCAAAATATTATAATAAACAAATTTAACAATATATTATTTAATTCACATAAGTAAATGGTTAATTTTTCAATCTATAAACAATATAAAAATCCTTCCTGTGATAGTAAAATAATATTTCCATCGTTATTTCCTTTGATTCAGAAAAATTTTCAAGTATATTATACAAATAAAATTAAAGTACGAAGATTTTTGAAATAATCTTTAATTAAATAAATAAAAAAAAAAAAAAAAAAAAAGGATTTTTTTATTCTTAAAATAAATTTATTCAAACATTTTTCTGAATATTTTTTGAAGTACAATACAATTTACTACTATTATTTGTGTAGTTTAAATTTTTCCCGCCAAATACTTCTATAAGAAATGCCAATTGAATATGAATGCAATGTTGCCACATTGTCAGTAGCGAAGTGAGCCGGTCGCATAAATGAACGACAGTGGTCAGTCTGAGTGTTTCTTCTTCGTAGACGTAGAGGAGTACCATAAACAATTTTATTAGTTTGTCGTGTTTTTGTTACTTAAAGTAAAGTTCGATTGATCGCAAACATGTCCGAGATTGACGCGAAAGTAAACATGTCACTCGGTAAGTGTCGCGATTCCGTGGCGTTTGTCGAGACACGTCCGCCATAGCATTTACGGCTGCATTTCAATAATCTTTCCCCTTTTTGCGTAATACAACATGGCGGCATGTTATATGTTTTTATATATAAAAAAAAACTTATCGATAAAATAAATTGCAAAGTAAAATCAATATGAAAATCATGCACAGAGGCTTGTAGTCGTTTGTTACGGATTCAAAATGATAACACGAGAAATGCAATCAAATTAATTGTGTCAAACAATTAAAAAAAACAATGCAACATGAAAATATATTTCGCTTTTTTTCCGAAGCATGAAATACGATTCCCTAACTGTGAGCTGAAGTTGTGTTCAAAAATTAAAAAATAAATTAAAAAAGAACATCAACAATGCAGTACAAAATATGGAAACAATAATAAAACGAAAATTGTAGCAGGAAAAAAAAAGATGTCTGAAAAAGAGAAAGTTGAGAAAAAACGCCAAATACATACGATGGACACATTTATATTTGGAAATGAAGTCGGCAGCCGATTGGTTCGATGTTTGTGTCTGCTTTTACAATCACTTGGAAATCACAGATGAGTTAGATGACAAATTTGAGAGCAATTCCTTTTAAGGGAGAGATTGTGTTCGCGCAAAATAAGACGCGGATATCTGAATTTCACATTTGAAGAAAGGTTATGTTCCAAGGAGAAGAAACATTCAAAACAACTCAATTTCAAAACAATTCCAAAGATCCAAAGGAATTCCAGTTCATGTCTAGTATTTTGACATGTGTTTGACATTCAATGTGTTTGCAGTTCTGATGGAAATGTGGTCAGCAATAAATATACATTTAAAATGAATAAAACGATTGATTGAAATTGATCTGGATGGATTTTGTTATAAAATTAAATGATAAATCACTAACACTGAAAGAAAGACGAAAGAAAGCAAAAATGTCGAGTAAAGAAATTAAATTTTTCTTTGGTTTATCTTAACTTTGATTTAGCATTGTATTTGTTGGGGAATCTTTTTCTTGTGGATGAAATTAGATTTCGAAATTGTTTTTCTCGTGTACCAAAATTGCACTAACCGGGAAATTTGGAAAAAAAAAAGTAATAATTAAAGCTAAAGCAAAAATTTTTACACAGAATTTGAGTTCGTAAAATGACGTGACAAGATTTTTCTTATATTAATAAATATAAAAGCCGGAAAGAATTGCTTGCAATTGAAAGCTGTGACTCAAAGCAACTTCCCTTTCCCTCATTTTCTTCTTTTAAAGATGAAATCATAAAAATGGAAAACAAAAAGAAACGACAGAAGGACAAGAAAAGCGGCCCATTTCGCAACAATCCAATCAAAGGAGGAAATCCACGAGGTGGACGTGCAACGACGGCTCCCGGTCGACGCAACAACGTGCAGAAGAGGAATTTAAACACATGGAAGCAACGTCAGGGCAAAGTGCAAGCGGGCTTTGTACGAAAGAAAAACGCCGCGCCAAATGGAATGTTATTTCGGTCCAAAAGTAATAATAATTTGCGAAAAAATAATAATCAACGACAACAACAACAGCAGCAACGACAACAACAGCAGCAACAAAAGTTACGAACATTACGTTTAAGAACGGGACGTTTGCCACGAAGTAAGAGTCGATCAAACGTCGTGGGATTTATGTCGAATGCACGCTTTGGTGCTGGCAATGAGAATAAATTGATGAATGGCAAAAGAACCAACAGTATGCCAAATCTTCGTGATCCCAATTCTGTACACAATCGACTGGGATATCAAACACCCGCACAACTTGCCTATCGAAATCGAATTAAGCGCGCAAAGCAGATGCTCCTACAGAATCAGAAGCTTAATATGCAGAATAATATGAGAGCAAGGGTAATTTCACGTTCTTTTCATGCCACAAGTTTTCAATGAGTTAGGCGGATTATATATTCTATTTAATTTCTGTAGGCAAATCAAGCAGCTACATCACTTACAACTTATCAAAGAGCAATGGAACTCCGTCAACAGGCCTTATTACCACAGCGCGGATACGGCACCAGTGGATTAAGATCCGACCTTATTCTACGGGCACAAAGACGAGCGCAATATGAAGAAAAGATGATGAGGATAAAGTATAATCACAATTAATTATTCAACTTTAAGGTGGAATCATTAAAAAACGCCTGTGAATGACCAATACATTGAACAAACAATATATCATTGCACTTTCGTATTTGGACATTGATTGGGTTTAATTTTCACTTTTTTAGATATTTAATTTGAATATTAATTTGGTGTTTTAAAACATGTTAATTAATATAAGAACTTTTTTTGATTTTTTTATTGCATTTATTAGCGTTTGTTTCTTTTACTTTATATATTTACATTAAATTCATTATAATATAATGTGTTTTAGGGCAGCGCAACAGATGAACAACTTGCAAAATTTCAAATTATCGTATCCATCGGCTCAGCGAAATATGAATACATGGTTCTCGAATTTAAAGTCTCAGAACAATGATAATGTAGTGCAGCAATTAAGCAGAGGACGATCGCCGTACAGACAAAATGCACAAAATATGGTACAAATATATTTTATATAAAAAAGAATACTGAGACATATTTTTATATAAAATATTAAAAAATGTGGAAATACAAATTAATACATATTTTTTTTCTTTAATGAACAATAGCAACGAGCACAATCGTTCAATCGACGTTCACGTTCGAGATCACGTTCTCGTACGACCCACGACAGAGCCTTCAGCGAAGTGATGTACAGTTTGTCAGACCGATTTGGAACCACCGAGAAATCTCTCAACGAAAGATTTAGTGAATATCCCGTGGAACACTTTTCTCGAGTCGTTTCAAAATCCGACGACATGATTACAGTTTACTGTAATAAAAAAAATAATGCTCTGTAAAGAAACCGTTATACAAAAGAAAAAACAATTTAACAATTTGATTGATTTGTAATTTAATTTGAATATAAATACTTTTATAATCTAGAACAATTGAGCTATTAAGTTGTTTTGTTTAAAGCAAGAGAAAATCATTCGTTTTATACATAATAAAAAAATGAAAACGTTATATGTTGTTTACAATAAAAAATATACATCGTATATAATAATTAAAGTAATGAAATAATGAAATACAAAAGGAATAAACAAAAATACTGTGGTATCAGCCATCGTGAGATTTTCTTTCCGTTTGATTTTGATAATTTTATTTTGAGTATACCAAAATTACTGTTCGATAAATCAATGAAATTCTTATTGCGAAAATTTCACAATCATTTTTAACTGCAGTATTAATAACTAATCGTTTACTTAATGATTTGATATTTTCAATGAGGGCAAAATTAAGAAGTCAGATATATTATTTATAATAACAAACATGTATAAGTAATAGTGCTAAGAATTTTATGTTGTAAATTGCTTACTGTATGAAGATATTAACTGATTTGTTATACCAATAAATGGAGTGATATTGACACAAATTTTAGCTTTTATTGTAATTTTAACACTCAATTTTAGATCAGACATTTCAAATCTTTGGATACAATTTTGTTAGAAAAAGTAATATAATGATGTTTAATTTTATTTTTTAACGAACGACCGGTCTTTCACGTCGCCGACAAATATATTTTTCTTTCGCTGATCGTCCCATTTTTCAATCCAAGAAATCGGACAAAATTCTGTGAACACATCCTTAAACCAAGCACATGCTTCTTGATCTTTGCCGAGAATATTTTCGCATCTATAGTAATCTCGGTAACTGACGAAACAGCGCATTGTTTGATTTTGTTGTTGAAATCTATATATAAAATATATTTACATTTCATTTCATTAATGTAAAATGATCAAACATTGCAAAAAAAATTAGAAATTATAATACAGAAATGACAATTATAAAAATCATAAATACCTCGGATCTTCGCCAACTGCTTTAATATATTCAATTTTTTTTTCTTTTTTACAAGGAACACAGCACATTTCATCGTCATCATCGTTATTTCCAGACATTATTAAGTTTACAAATAAAAAAAGTTAATTTTCTGTAATAAAATTTGCAAGGCAATTACTTATACTAATCAACAATCCTCATTTGTTTAATTTGAACTTCATAATAGAACTTTTATTAATACAAAATGACGGAAGTCGATTATATATTTAAATTAATTAACGAAAATTGTATTTTGTGATATTCATATGGTAAAAATAAAAAATCGAAATTTTGTAAAAAATTTCAATTTTCATAAAAAAGTAAAAATTCTTAAAAAAAACAAAAATGACAAAAAAATATATTTTTTAAAAATGAGTAATTAATTTGTTAAAACATTTAAAAATTAAATTTTTGCATTCTTTAAAAATAATTTATTTTTTATATTATTCTTTGAATGTTGTTACTTCAACAAACATCAGATAACGCTGTGAACAGTCAGCGGGTAGAAAGGCTCTTTAACTGCAGCCGCTTTTGAGACATAATATCGTATGTTATCCCCTCTTTCAAAGTTAAGTCTCTTATATAGAGTCTTAATGGTACAACTGTACACGTCACATCGCAACATACTCTATTATCAACTGTGTTATTTTATTTATTATATGTACAATAAACAATTAGCTGCATTTTTATATTATTCATTTACAATTACTATAAGTTATTATTTATACAAACCAGTATGATTATAATTGATTTTTTATTTATACTTAATTATATTCTTCCAATTGCATTTTTGTTTATATTTGCGGTAAGTTTCATAGGTTATGTTGACATAATTTAAATACATTTAACTCAAAATAAAGAGTAAAAAGCACAAAATAAAGTTTATGCAAATGATATATTTCTATGCAAAATTAACCAAATTTTTTATTTATATTTTTTTATAATTTTAAAACAATTTTTCCCTGATTGTTGTTTTTAATGATCATTTTTGCTTTGTTTTTGAAATATGGAAAAATTATTGAATAATTTAATGATTAAACACAATATTTTATTTTACAGTTTTGTATATTATTATATGTAACGACAGAACGTTATCCTCAAGTGCTACGATATGAAGACGAGTATTATTTCGAAAATAAACGCACAGGAAAAAAGGAACGATTTCCTTCACTTAGTGATAAACAGACTGTTAATTTAAGCATTATTGTTCCTGCTTATAATGAAGAAAAAAGATGTAAGTATATTAAAGTATTCTTTACAAACATTTTCAATAATAATAAAAAATATTACAAGTATTTAGCATTTAATTTTTACATTGAATAACTTGTAGAATAAATTATCAGCGTTTTAAATATACTTTTTTATATTAAAACAAGTTTTTTAGTTATTCAACATTATTTTATTATTTCAGTGTTATCATCTATATATGTATATGTATTCATTTATTATATTTGTAATGATATTTCTTTATTTGTTGTAGTACCACCAATGTTGGACAGTTGTATTGAAGTTATGGAAGCGCGTCGCAATAAACTTGGTATATCATATGAAGTAATTGTCGTTAGCGATGGAAGTACCGATAAGACTGTTGAAGTTGCATATGATTATGCAGCGAAATATGATACAGTGAGAGTACTGGCACTCGTTAAAAATCGTGGAAAAGGTGGTGCTGTGAGATTAGTATGTTTTGTATTTGTTTAATTGAATTAATTATTTGCAAATACTAATTTTCAATTAATATATTTTATATATTTTCAGTAAATATTACTTTTCAATTAATCAAACAGTTGATATTCTACATATATAGAAGTTAAAATGTATTATATATTTAATTTGTATTAATGATTATTTCTTATACACTTTTATAGGGTTCATGGAGTGCTCGAGGTAGCGCTATTTTGTTCGCTGATGCCGATGGCGCTACTACTTTCAGTGATCTCACCAAACTGGAAACTAGACTGAGCAAAATGCTATTTTGTATGCAATCTAATATGAATCATTTTAATATTTATATAATAAATAATTAAAAATGATATTTAATTTGCGATTTCATTTTCGCAGGTGATTATTATGCGCTACCTGATGAAGTGGCAACAAGTCACGCAATAGTGTGTGGCTCACGAGCGCATTTGGAGGAGGAAGACAAGGCACAAAGGACGATATTTCGGCGACTTTTGATGCATGGTTTTCACTTTTTAGTTTGGCTTTTATGTGTACGTGGTATCCGCGACACTCAATGTGGATTCAAACTTTTAACCCGCGAATCTGCAAGAGTTGTATTTGATGCACTGCACGTTGAACGCTGGGCATTCGACGTTGAAATGTTATATATTGCTCAAACTCTTGGGCTGCCAATTGCCGAGGTTCCAGTTGAATGGAAGGAAATCGAAGGTTCCAAAGTGGTGCCGTTTTGGAGCTGGTTGGAAATGGGTCGAGATGTTTTGATGATTTGGCTACGATATACAGTTGGCGCATGGAAAATCGCAACAGTCAAAAGTACGGACAGAAGATAAAACTGCAAAATTCCCACTCGTTTTGTTCCATTTAAGCAACCATAATCTCTCTTTTTTTGTAATTAGTTATTTATTTATGTTTAAAAATAACGAATAAAATGCATTTTGAAATGTTTTTTTCCCTTTTTATTTGATTTATTACTTTGTCTTTTTTTCTTCTTTTGTATAGTTTAAAAAAAGCATAGCAATATTTTTTACAGAATGAATTACGCCTTAAAAAGTATATTTATCATTAAAAAAGCTCGATTACGCCATATAAACAAATGTATTGATGTCATCGTCGTGTCTTCGAATGTATTTATGTTCAATCAGCCACTCGATCTGTTCTTTAATCATTTTTTTACTAGGTAAAAACATATTTTTTAATATGTCAACTAATTCCGTCTGTAACTGTGCATTATTAATCTTTTTACGCATCTTCAGTATCTTTATTATGGCTTCCTGCAAATAAATACACGTTTTCGTTTCATTATAAACCTTAATATATAATATATATATATATAAATGTAAATATTTATGTATAAATGTTTATAATATTTAAAAATTACCTGAACTCGTAATATCCTTAATTGAACAATGGACTGGTTATCTTCTTCCTTACTACGTTCAGTAGAAAGTTGTAATCGTCCAATTAAATTAATTTTACCTCGTTTTTGCAATTTTCCATTTTTCCTGTAAAAACAACGATTAATCATATTTATAAGAATTATCATTAAATGATTAAATTTAGCAATAAATGAAAATAATTGAATTATTATAAGTCTTACACAATGGCGAATTCTTGATTAACCCAGAATTTCGTATCATGAACAAAGTCCTTGGGACTGTGTGCAGCCGGCTCCAACAAAAGTAGTTGTCTCTTTAACTTTGGAAATGCACATAACGACCAGAGTGTTCGACGTAGTTCTGGATCGGGCAACTCTGTGGCTAATCGTAGATTTTCGTATGAAATTTTTTCCATCGGCCGTTGATTCCAAGCAAAAAGTACTGCCATTTGAAATGTCGTCACGTCTATATCAAATCGTCCGACTTGATTTGAAAATGTGATCTAAAGACAAAAGTTTTTTAAATAAAAAATTTAATATAGATACATTTTTTTATTGTTGAAATTGTTATATACTTACAGTTCCATTGGACATATGATGATACCATTGTAATTTCCTACCACTATGTTTCTTTTTATAAAACTCCTCAACTTCTGGAATGTAATCCTCAAGTTGAAGAGGCAAGCTAACTGTAACACGTTCGCTCCCTCGTGCCCAAGCACCTGCATTTAGAATCTAAAAGTAATTGTTAAAAGATTAAATTAATTGTTTAGTCTTTATTTAATACAAATGTATATAATAAGATGTGACTGAAAAACATACTTTAATATTAATACTATCCGCAATGGCAGCACGACATTGCTCTTTAAATTGTTGATTAAGGTCTTGTGACACTTTTATGTCTTGGAACATACGAGCCAATTTATTTACATAATCCGCTGGCATGCCGACTTCACGAAGCCATTCGACCATATTCTCTTCTTTTTCGGAGTCAGCCGATGTATCCAATATTAACCTTCGCGTTAAATGCGCTTTATGATATCGCATAAAAACATCTTTATTTTGAACATATTTCAGAACTAATAACTGTAATTAGAAAATGTATTATATTAATTTATTCATACTAGAATATTTATTAAATATAGATAATTTAATAAAAACTGAAACATACGACATCTCTTAATTTCGATTCTATTTCATCTGAAGTAAGTTTTTTACTAAGTGGCGTCTTCCTGAGTAGCATATCACAATAGTTGGCTAAAAGTTCAGGGCATTTTGATTCCGGTTGACCGTTATTATTATTCGACAGTTTATTATTAATTATAGTCGCGGCAACAGCCGCGGGACCCTGTTTCATCGGTAATTCCAATCGAAACACCGTCGCGTCATTGACAATGAGCTTATATGCTTTATCACGGGCAGTCAAAAATCGTGGATCATCATCGAAGGCTTCTTTAACTAGCGTTGAAAATCGTCGGAATAATTCTAATAATCTTTCAACGTATTTTTCCGAATCCTGAGTTATAACGTCCAATGCCGCCATCATATCTGCGAGACCTGCGCTCGCAATATGTTCCTCCAAATCGCGTAACATTGGCTCCACTCCATTCGGTATTCTGTCCATTAACTTCATCATTAATCGTAATTCTGTTGAAACATTTGAATTGGTTATTTTTTATTGTATTAACATTAATTAAATTTCATATTTATTGTATTTAATATGTATCATATTTATTATACTATTAAAACTTATATTTATCAGCTCACTTTCTGTTTCATGATTCTGAATCATTCTCGGACATTCTGCAAGAATTGCTGGCTTAAAAGTGGCGACCAATCCTCGAACGCAACTTTCGCTAAGAAGCTGAACACTTGTACTGTTTGGTTCCAAATACTTTTGCGCGCGAAGTTCTTCCTCGCGCAACTTTGCCTCGGCATATTTCATGTAATTTTCAACGCCATACAAAGACAATTGCTCAGGCGCTTTCACCCAATAAAATGCTTCGGTCTCTTGTAAATAAGCAGCCTCAAAGTTCTCGCGATATATTTGAAACTTATCCAATGCATTGGAACATAAATTTACTATAAAACACAATAAATATTTATTCTTACTTCAAATATAATTGTACAAGTTTTTGGCTTTTTAGTAAAAACGAAACAAAAGTTCTTACCATAAGATTCTCTAACACCTATAACAAGTTGCGAATCAAACGCCTCGCCATTTCTTTCCGCTCTAACTAATCGCATTGCTGAATCTTGTAACCTTTGTTTAATTTCATTAAATATACTTTGATTCCAACTATCTAGCATCAACTAAAAATATATCTTGCTTTTAAAAGTAATAAATTAGACATACTTCAATGTTATTTCAGGTATACAGAGATAAACAACATTCATTATCCCTTATTGTCCCTTTTATTATTCTTCCATATTTTACAATTCTAATTCTTTGTCATTTTCCAAACAAATACAACACTGAATATTGTTTATCTCTATAACGTAATACAATGAAATTATATAGAAAAAGTGAATATATTATACCTTTCTGACGATACTTTCATCAGCTTGATTCTTCTTTTGAACTATATTTCCAGATTTTCCAATAAGTGATATTTCTAATTGCTTAAATGGTGTTGGTAAGTAATTACATTGTGTAAAAAATTTTCTCCACTCTGCTATGTAAGCTTTTAATAAAGCTTGTTCTTCTTGATGAGCCAACACTCTCTATAATTATATCAATCATAAATATGAGTGATTTTCATTACCTTAGAATTAATTTACTATAAATAATACATATTGCATTTTATGAATAAAATGTGTTCTATACTTGTTGAGCTTGTTTAATAAAGTCCATAATATTTTCCTTGAGGGCATCGCGCAATTCGATTGCTCCTTTTTCTTCGTCCCACATACAAACCGAATGTACCGAGTAAAATAAATGCTGCCATTCTGCTTTATTTACAGGTTCTTGTTTCAGTAATTTTAGAATGATTGGACGCATAGATGGCCATTTGTCAGCAAAAGTGCACTGATTTTTATCCTATAATGAATATGAAATGATTTATTTAATATTAATAATAATTATTATAAAGTATTTTAATTTTATCTAGACAAATAATTAAAAACAAATATTTCATAATTCAAAAATAATGCCAAACAAATATTTAATTAAAATAAAAACTAAAGAGAAAATTAAACATTTGATTTGAGTCAAACATTCATTTTCATATTATAGACAAATAGACTTTTTCTTAATTTGCCGATAAAAAATTCATGAAAGTTAAATTTGTAATTGCATTATTCGGATTGTTTATATTTTAATTTATTTAACATAAATATAAATTGAAATTGAGATGTTAAATGAATTCAATGTCTTATGATTGTTTGATTGCAATTGATAATGCAGAATGAACGATGCAATTGGAAAGGTCAAATTAAAATCAGATTCATGTGCATTAAATAATTATATTAGTGAATTATTCACTTTAAAACAATAACTAACCTTTAACATTGTATTGTTGGACGTCGCCATCAATCGCCATCACATAAGATTTTTGACATGTCCGAATGCAACCGTTAAAAGTAAAAGTTAACAACGACATCTAGCGTTTCATTCTCAAATGTTATTATATGACAAATAAACGTTTTAGGATTTTAGGATAATTAACATTAATTTAAATGTTAAAACAATTATTCATTTATTTATTATTTTTTGTAATTAAGAAATTAAGATTTCATGTTTTATAACTGAACAATATTTGTTTGAATTATGTCAATTTATGTTATCATATGAAGTGAGCTCTGAAACGTTTTCGGCATTATGAATGTATCTTTTTCTTTGTCTGTTACAGAGATAAGTTATCTCTTTTCTTTCTCATTATCTTTAATAAAGTGCAAAATAAATTAGTTGAAAAATAAATCTTTAAATTAAATTTTAATTTATTTAAAATGAAAAATACTGTTTTGTTTCTTAATAATTAATTAATACTAAAGGACATGTGAGGTACAATAATAAATTCGGTCTAAAATTAAAAGTTTCTTTATTTTACATTATAGTTACATGATGAGGTAAGTATTTTTATATTAATTTGTAAGTTTAATATATTAAAAAAATACATTAAAGTAAAAATCTGTGTATTCCCGAAATAAATACGAAAATTCATCATAACGACTTTCTTCCTAATGTTTTTATTTTATATATTTTTTCGAATTTTTGTGAATATTTTTGTGATTTTTTTTAAAGATAAAACTAATTACGAGTAAAAAATAGACGCGTAAAAAAAATTAAATGAACACATCTACATTTTGATATATTAATATATACACGCGTATTACAATTTTGAAAAGAAAAATAAGTTCAATAATTCGAAGTGAAGTAATAATAATTACTTGTGAAAAAATTAATGTTCAAATCTATACAAAACAAAATAAACTTTCGTTAATTTCTAAATAAACTGCTCGGTTTTCATTTCAACTTACCATTTGCTAACGTATTTTATCCGATTTTTCGTGTTTAAAATACTTCATTTTGAAATGGCACATCTGTAAATGTTGAAAGAACATTAAAATATCTTATTGACATCAAAGTCGTATGAAAAAAATGTATAGTAAAAAAATATCACGACGTTATTTGATGTTTTTTTAAATTATTAATTAAGAATGTTCAAAAATGTGTCTTTTAAATTTTACAAATATTCAAAATAATATATTAAACAATGGTTAATTAAATTTCAGTTTTTTAAAAAGTGTTTACACGAATAACTGATTACTTCATTATTAAAAATAATAATAAAATTACATTATCTACATTATTTCATTTCTTAAAAGTAGAACAGACGTTTTCCTTATGAAATAATTGCTACAAAGAAATCATTTTTCTTTATAAAAATAATTAAATGAATAAGAAGAGAAACATTCATTACGTGATAAAAGTTGTTGGAATTATTGATTCGACTGTTTCAATAATATAAATGTTATGAAACGATTGTGAATGTAACAGGAGAATGAAAATATTAACCCATTGTAACATGTTTTAGAACCACCTTACGTATAAAATTTGTGTTGATTTAGCGCCATATTATCTACAGTCAGCGATTATGTAAGTGATGAAATGGACACTCTGTGTCATTGCAGGTCCCTCGTAGTTCATATGGACAAAGAATTCCATCGGATGAAGTATTCCTGGATATGAAATAAAGAGAAAAATAGGGAAAGATACCATTTGACAAAAAAATACTTTTTTTACAGAAATTTAAAAATTGAAAAAGTTACTTTTATTTCTTTAATATTTAAACTTTAACTTTACAAATTTAAATTTAAATTTAATTTTAAAATGTAAAATTTGTTTTACAACAAACAGTTAATTTACTGACCTCGAATCTTTCAGATGCGACAGAATTGACACATACGGTTTGGGTGCATTATTTGTCGATGCACATTTATCTGCGACTGAGTCGTGTTTATGTTTATCCTGAACAGCAGTATTATTCGAACTCAAACGATCGTCGTCGCTCGTTCGCATTGGTCCATTATCATTTTGTACTAATTGTTCACCCGTCTTCTGAGATTGTTTTGGTTTCGCATGACTTTCCACGCTACTATCTGCCATATCAATGTCATTTATCGTGATCACTTCCGTTTCACTTTGCATTCTCGGCCTCTTTGCGTATGGATTGATCACACTGTTTGATTCTCTATGAGTACTATCTTTCACATTTTGTCGTTCTCCACCACCACGTGAACTGGAAAACTTTTGCGAATAAGCAGCGACGACTTTTAATTTGTTACTAACAAGTTGTGCCCCCGATGCTGGTATTCTGCAAATAATATCGATTATTTTTTCTTCCTCATTTGATACTAATGAACGACAAGAAAAAGAACAAGTTCGTACTTATAACTGGATCCATGTAATCGATGTCCAAGTCCGTTACAAATTCTTGACAACTTGTTATATTCATCCCGTCCGCGATTAACTTTAACATGAAAAGTTGCCGCGGACGAGCTCATATTACTTAATCGTTTCTTTTGTTCCTGGAACTTCTCCTCAGCTAATCGCAACAGATTTTGTAATTCTTTGATTTCACTTCCCAATTTTTGTTGTTCCTGCTTCTCAATTTCCCATTGTTTATAAATCTCCTCTAATTTCGTTAAGTCAACCAAAAATGAATTCCTGACGATTAAAGGCAAATTCAACATTAGTTCATTTTCATAGTTAAAACAATCAAAAGCAAACAAATGAAACAACATTCTTACCGCAATGATATCAACACCTTCTCAATATTCTGTAACTCTTCCTTTTGTTCCGCTTGGCTTAAAATTGATATTTGTTGTAATTCCTGACGAACTTCTTTTCGATCATAAATTCGAGAATTTAAATTCAGTTGAGAATTGTCATCATTGTTGCCGCTGCTAGTTTTGTTATTATCATTATTATTATCATTACTATTACTGCTCACAGTTGATTCATTTGAATGAACGTTGGATATCTGTTCTGGTTTATCAGTATTTACATTTGAAGATGAATCATTGAGTATTACAATACTGTCATTCAAATCGACAACAGTTGATTCAACATCTGCAGACAAACTCTGTGACTTTTCCTTCGCAATCGAGCTTATTTCTAGACACATTTCATCTTTATGATGCTCCAATTTAGAATTCAACTCTGGTATCGTGAGAATTTTCAAGGCAACTTTCTTCACTTCAACATTCCTTTGAATCTCAATTTCTGCAGTGGGTTTTACTGGATCTTCTATTACTTTGTCTAATATTTGTTCAGATGATTCTTCACTGTTTATAACTATTTTTTCTTTAATTGAAGCTATCGGTGGATTCAAAGTACTGGAATTGTCTTTTGTTGGTTTCTCAACAGGAGCCATACACTGATCAACTAGATTTTTCGATTGGACAACAGTTTCTTCAGTAGTTTTAGTTTCGATCTTCTGATGAACAACAGTTTCAGTTGATTTAATGACTTGATTGCTAGAATCATTTTCATTGATAACTTTCGACTTTTCGACCAGAAGTGGCGAAGACACTGAAGCGTCTGGTAAAATCAACGAATCAACTTCTTTGTGAACAACTTCCGTCCTTTCTTTGTTCGGTGTGATTTTCTCTGATTCAGTAGCTGATTTCTCGTTATTTTTATTGATGACGTTTTCATCAACTGTAGAAAGTTTTACAGTTGTTGTAGCTAAATTTTTATCGCTTCCGGTTGTTGAACTTTTGGTATTATCTTCGGATGGAATATTTGTAACATTATTTTGTTTTTCAATTGATGGTTCAGCTTTGTTTAAAGTTACATTGGATTCGTTTTTATGGATATTATTTTTCGATGTTAGTGATTCATTCGTTGATGTAATTTTAACGGTGGCCGTTTGTTTGGTGTTATCTAATTTTGCCTGGTTTGCCGAATTGTTGATTGTTGATTCAGATTGTTTAATGATGGCACTGTTTGTAGGTTTGTTTTCAACTTTCGGTTGAACAGTGGTTTTTGCCGTTAAAGTAGTATTTGGCTTAGCTTTGGATTCGCCTCCGATTTGTGTATTCACTGATTGATTGACTGTGTTCTGAGCTCGTTGTAATTTCAACTTTTCTCGTTCAATAATCTTTTGTTTCAAACGTCGGTACTCTTCTTGTTTGGATGCTGACAGATGTCGAACGGCCTGTTTAATAAAACGGTTGTTTGTTATATTTTTGACAAATTTTATGCAACAAATCAGTATCAAAATCAGTGACGAAATATAATCTAAATTTAATTAACAAATAATAAACAAGAATTTGATAATTTAATTAATTTATCATTGTAACAGAATATATTTCATAATCTTTATGTCACTTTTGCTGAGTTTTTGCATAAAATTTCGTTCAAGACATGGATGAAATTTTGCTTTGCTTAATAAAAGTTTATTAATTTGGATGATCAAAGTTAAAAGCTTTATTTAATGGTTCTTCTATGCAGAGAAAAAAATCATAAATTAAAAGCATGATCAAGTTTATAGTTCCAAGATATATTAATTTACATGAAGACAAAGTAAAACAAACACCACAGTTTCCACAATACTCACAGCAGGTGTTGACTGCAACGCGTCATTGTCCAATGACTTATTTTTCTCCGGCGTAACGTTAATTTGTGGCGGCGGATTAGCTTTGCCAACAGCGGCGGCAATCTCCTGCTTCTTTCTTACTTCTCTCAAGAATTTATCAACACTTCGTTCAAATTCCGACTTCGGGATATTCAACACCGGTCGTTGTACTCGTGGCAGCACGGGTGGCGCCGTATTCTGTTGCTCCATATCCGAATCCGTTTCCGAGTCTGAATTTAATCGAATAACAAAATCCGACAAATCTGTCGTGGGACTCAAAGGTCCAACGGTATCTTTGACGTTGACTTTTCTTAAAGCTGTGTTCGTTGGATTCTGCGCGTTGAATGTCACCGACATCTTTGGTACGTTGATATTCGGCATCGGTGGCTTCTCTGCAACTTTCATCTGATTGACGATCTTCGTTGTTGACGCGTGTGTAGGAAAAGTCGTGCGTTTAACTATCTTCTTGTTGGCAAATCGAGTGGCAGCTTGACTGGGAACAGTTGTGGTTTTCTTCTTGGCGACGATCACCGGCTGATTATTCATTTTCGTTGAACCGCTAGTGCTCGGCTGAGGTCTCACAATCTGACTAGCTTCTTTGTTTACGACGAAAGTCTTCGTGCTTGGCGGTAAAACTGTTCTGATTTGTCCAACAGTTTGTCCAACAACACTTGGTGGAGCTTTTGCACTTGAAACTATCGGCAATGTTGGTTTAGGTACATTCTTTGCTTCGGTATTCTCATTTTCTGTCGCATTTTTTGTAGACATCTGCTTACTGGATTGTACGTCAGACGTCTTACTTCGTCCGATGGAGGCTAACAGCTTTTCGCGAAGTGTCTCTTCATCTTCGTCGACGCTTACTTTTCTTGAACTTTCATTCACTTCGCAATCAGCAGTGCGTGGAAGTTTCTTCGTTATCGACGATTGATTCGCTGCATCACTTTGCTTCTTTTCCATTATCTTCATCACCTTCGTCGTCGGCTCTTCATTCTTTTCAGTACTCTTTTCTTCTGCTCTTTCGTGTTTGCGATTCCTTTCGCCGTCTTCATCAGCATCAACCGCAGCATTAACCATAGGAATGTCTTTGGACAGTGTTGGAGCTGTTATTGGAATGGAAGTCATAGGAACGGGTTTCAAATTCGGGGAAGACCTGTGTTTCTTACTCGGACGTTTGAGATAATCGAGGTTCGACTGCAACGTTGCCTCTTCATGCTGACTCAACGGCTTTGCTAAACTATTCGTTTCCGTTACTGCATTACTATTTCCTAAACTACTATCAACATTCATCGGCGTTTGATTATCGTTTCGCGCCAACGTAATTCCAAAGTCCTCGTCAATCGGCACCAAAGGACTGCCGTCCAAGTCCTTTTCAATTAAATCATCGACGAAAGACGCGCAAAGGAAATTCGTAATGGTGCAAATTTGTGGCGGTGCTGGCGGCGGTGACAATGGCTCGTGTGTCGTCACTTTGTTCTTACTCTCGTCGTAATTACTAGTCGCGGAAGAATGGCAACCAACGGCTGGCGACGCGACCGCATCGCCGGCATAGGAATCACAGGTTTCGGACATTTCATCGGGCGAAGACGTGGGTGACGAGGGCGAGAAATCGCAACTGTTGGAAATGGGTTCGGACGGACAGTAAGGTGACGAGCTGTCGTTGTAATTGCTACTCGGTCGTGCGCTTTTATTGTCTAAGTAACAAGTGTCCGTGGGATCGATGCCGAGCAATTCGCGCTCCAAGCTCAGTCGACTGTTCAAATTGTCGGACGGCGAGTATGGCGAACAGTCGTCCTCGTCGTCCTTCTCCTTTTCACGCTCAATGTCTGTATCCAAATCCATGTCCTCGAGACAATTCGTCTCCTGTTGATCTTTCGGATTGGATGATGACTTTTTTCTATCATTTTCAATCTCATCCACATTGCGCAATAAACTGTCGTCAAACGGACTTTCCGATCGTGTTTTTCTTCGAACTTTACACTTAAGTTCACGGTTCTTCTGCTGATACTTCTTTTCAATCGCGGATTTCAAAGCAATCAATCGTAACTTTAGATCTTCACCTTCGTCATCGTCCTCTTCTACGTTGGTCTTCTCAGTACTCGCATCCGCATTTTGCGCGCAATTCTCGACACTCTTCGCTGCTTTCTTTTGTTTCGTTTCTAAGGCAATTTGCCGCAAACGCGCAACATCCTCGTCGTCGGTATCACTTTTGTTTCCCTTTATCACGTTCTCTTTATCTCGACTCTGACTATTAATCGGTTCTTGAGTTTTGTTTAACATGTTATTTATCTTATCTTTCAACGACGAGCCATTGCGCTTCATTGAATGATGACTCACGGCTCGCGGTGCCTTGTAATTGTCCAGTCGCTTGACTTTCTTCAGCAATTTATAATTGTAATTGTTCTCATCGCTATCGCGAATCACCTGACTCTGGTTCACGCATCGCGTCATTTGTTTGTAATCTTGCGCGCGAACTTTCGGCGTGTGAAGTAATTTTGAATTGTCACACGATGTGGCAGTTGGCGTGCGCTTTGTCTTCATCTTCGATGATGCTGGCTTGTTGCGTCTTCGTGACGGTGTTTCAGTCACTTTCAGTCGCTTAATTGGAATCGCTTGTGGAACTGACAAGTCTTCGTCGTCATCGTCATCGTCGTCCCGTAAACGTAATCTTGATAGGTGTTCATCTTTATTGACTAAGTTTGACTTAAGGTTATTATCGATTATGGTTACATCGTCGGTGATTAAACGCTTATTTCGGGCCTTTCTTTTTTTCTTTCTCTTGCGTGACTTTAGCGGAGCCTCCGCGACATTCACCGTACTCGGATGCAGACCAACGATTTCCATGTCACTGTCATTTGAAATCGGCTCCAAATCGTCGTTCTTTTCCTGCAGCGTCGACGATGTGTGCTTCGCTCCTAAATAGCCTGATTCTTTAGATAGCAGCCGATTCTCTTTCCCGTACGCTACATCTTAAGAAATAATATGTACTTCTACTTTGTTAACAATTGTACATGTGTTATGATGGATTTGCTTTGGAAGTGGATGAAAAGGAAAAATGATGGTGGATTAATTGTAGCTTAAAATACAAATCATGCAGTGAGAATGAACTTTTGTTAGAGTTTTAAGTCGAAGTCAATGTAATTGCGATATTTTTGTTTTGTTCCAGATGTTTGTTTTAAGTAGTGATTATGAATTTACTTTTTGAAATGAATTGTAATGAAAACGAGATATATTTGAGGAATTCAGTTTGGAGTATTTTAATTTATCTTTCAAATATTGGATTGAAATATTTTACGTACTTAGCCAAAATATTATACGAGAAAAATAAAAGTGGGTCAAGTACCATAAATAAGAAACACTTTTTTTTTTAAATGTCTAATCGTCATAGTTAAGTTATTTTAAGTGCATCCTTTCAAATAATAAATACATTTAAAATAGAAACTGGATGTTATGTTCAATTTTTTATATCACAATTCTTTTTATTCATCGTTATGGAAATATTTTGTGATTCTTTAAAACCAGTTTTATATACTGCCACTTTAGAGTGGAATTTCAATTAAATTTACATCTATTTACATTTGTATTCATTTATAATCATTCAGTACTAGAAAAAAATATATAACCTTCTATGTTATTTATTTATACATAATATATCATTTTAATTCCAGCTAAACAACGACAATTAAATGTGTATTTTAAGACATTACATAATACATTTTCATTATTGCCAATAGTTTAATCAAAATATACTTTATTTTATAAATGATAAATAATTTTTTTCATGTATTTTTATTTTACAAAATACTGTTGTTATAAAAAATAAAGAATAAAAAAATCAATAAGTATACTATTCATTCGAAAAATTGCTTCAACATAAATAAAAAAAAATCGCTTCAACTTTATTTTAAAAATGTTACATTTAAATATGCCATAACTAAACTCTAAACGTGAATGTAAAACAAAGAACTTTCTTAAAAACTATAAATAAACTTATTTGTCGAATTTAATAAAGTAAATAATAATTTAAATAATTAATCAAAAATAAAAAATCGAACAACAAATAAAATGCGAATAAAAAGTGAAAGAATTACCTCGTTTACTTTGATTTTTGTAGTAATTTTTATCAAACGTGCACCACGACGTGCATCGATTGGTGGAGGTGCAGTGTTCGCATCTGTCCCCGGGATTGTTTCTTCTGACGGAATAATTCGGCTGTCCCTCCTCGGACGAACTCACGTCCTCGAGCGAAATTTCGCCCTCCTCTTTTTCATCGTACTTGCTTATCGAGTCCGTGCAGTTACTCGAAAGATCGCTGGCCATAATTTGCAACTCATTTACGATTGTCGTCGTAACGTCGAGTGTCCTAAATGACGATTGTCAGAACAAAAAGCACAAACAGAAAGAAAAAAAAAACAATAGTCATAGGATTAAGCAAGAAAAAATATCATATTTCTTTGCCATTGAAATTTGTTCATTGATATTTTGCAATCCATTTTTTGATATATAATAATTGTTATATATATTTAATTTTGAAGGTTAACTACGCATTATACCCATTACATTGTCGTAATTGTGACAATACTTGTGAACTGACTCACCGTTACCTGCAGCACGTTTCTGGTGGAATCAACTGTGACGAACTGAAGAACTGCACGTAGAACATTTAACTCCAAAACGTGTATATTCATCGATGACATTTCAATATTATGCTTCATTGTCACTGACGTGCTTAAAATAACCAGTTAAACAGCGATGCAAAATTAGGTTTTTCGAACACTTTTAACCTCAATTTGTCGGTTTAATAAAATGAAGAAAATTTTCTTTTAATTATGATTAATAATATTTGTTTACTTTATAATAAAAATGTGAATAATTATCTAATTTAATTCAACATCAAATTCCAAAAATGATATAAATATTCATTTGTCCAATTAATTGATTGGTTGAAAATTGGACAAATTTGATATAAATGATTTTTTTAATTTTTAATTATTAAAGCAGTTTATTTATTATATTTTTATAAAAGAAATATTTATTTATGTTTCTTCTTAAAAAGACATAAGTAATTAATAGTATGTTATGCATCAAGGGAGGGAAACACGCGTTTATTCCCGCATGTGAAGTTGTGTACCGAGACCAAAACCGAGGGCTGCCGAAGGCAGCCCGAGGTTTTGTCGAGGTAGACAACTT
>JABFPJ010001895.1:0-22394 GCA_022817425.1 Gryon sp. ZL-2020 | reverse complement strand
ATTTGACGTAAAACAGTAGCCGAAATAAATTTTAAATAGACAATAAATAACTAAAAAAATATAGAAAAAGCAGAATCAAATTTCCTTGACTGCCTAATAGACGATTGCTATCACTTAATTCAACTCCAGTCAAGACTCTAATCAGGTTGACTTGTTTGTCTGATTAAATAAAGATGAAACCAAAATATCGAAAAAAAATTCCGATTACGAGAAAAACATCGAAATTGAAAATTTACTTTCACATTGCTACTTTCGAAATGATTTTATATTAAAATACTAAGAATTCGTAGCGAAAAAAAATATGATAAATATTCAAATGCGAAAGTACATTTTTGTCAATATTTTACGAATAATCATTATGTTTAAATTAAACTTTGCATGAAGAAAAGCTGGTGAAATTCGTGAATCCAGTCGGACAACATGACTATTTACACTAAAAATATGGATTTGACGATGTCCCAAAAGGTTTGTCGCAAACCGCTTGAAACACAAGACTTGAATTTGACGAGAACGTACTTTGTGGTTATCACAAATAGTTTTTAATTGGAATAGTAATGAAAGTCAAAAATAATTAAATTTGATTGTTCACAAAAAATGAACATGGAAATGAGCGTTTCATTATTTCAAAACGTTCAAAATTTACCAAATTTTTTTCCAAATTTTTCAAAGTTTGAATTATTTCCAGAATTTAAAATTTTTCAATTTTTCCCAAAATTTCAAGAGTTAGAATTATTTCAAAAATTTAAAAAATTCAATTTTTTCCAAAATTTCCAAAGTTTGAATTATTTCCACAATTTCAATTTTTTTTTAATTTCTAAAATATCAATTTTTTCCAAAATTTCCGAAACGTCAACTTTTTCAAAATTTCCAAAATTTCCGAAATTTCAATTTTTCCCAAATTTCAATATTTTTTCCAAATTTTCAATTTTTTCCAAAATTTCCAAAATTTCAATTTTTCCAATTTCCAGAAATTGCAATGTTTTCCAAATTTCAATATTTTTCCCAAAATTTCAATTTCGTCCAAAGTGTTCAAAATGTCAATTGTTTCAAAATTTTCCAAAATTTCAATATTTTTCCAAAGTTGCGAACATTGCGAATATTCCAAAAATTCTAATAACTAATACAATTCACGAACAGTATTCAAGAATATCATTAATGATGAAACTTTCGCAAAAACACCACAAAAAATAATGTTTATGGTGTTTTCATTTTTCTCAATGTACGAAATTTGTACATGGGGGATATAATTCGAAAAAGTTAAAAGAGGCATGTCAATAATAGCATAATGCATCGGTGATTAGAGGAAAGTGGTTGCTCACGAAAATCATTCATTCTGATATCGTTTCATCATGTTCTTGTCACGATCTTGTCACAACATGCGATAACACCGAAGTGACCTCTTTGTGATATCAGAAGAAGGATATTACACTGATAACACGCAAAGGTGAAACAATACATCACATGTAGCATAATTGCATTGCATAGGCGACATCGCGTGTGGCATTCTATGATATCATTGTGATATCACTATGGCATGTCGTGGTTGATTGGGTTTGCGCAACTTGACTATTTGAGATTGCAAAGTAGCATGCGATCTTAGCCAATACCTAATCCCACTCCACAAACATCATTTTCCTCTTCACTTTTTTCCTGTTAACAAAATCATTAAAAACATTTTTTTTTTTATTGAAAATTATAAAAGGAATATTGAAAAGCGCGGAAAATGCGATGTAAAATGCGAGCAAACGATTTGTTTGTCGAAGGTCAGGAAACGAGCATAAAAGTCGAGGAATAAAAATGTAAGGGAGATATATACAAGGCAAAAGATCTTGCAAAGGAGTACAGATGCATTTGCAAAACGCGTATCCTTAATGCTTGTGCGCATGCGCTATCGCAAAATGTGGGTATATGTAGTACGCACATGCATAGACGAATGGGTTTTGGTGTTGGTGGTTGTGCATGTGTATATACATCCAAATACCTTCCCACGCAAACTTGCTACCTACGCGTTCCGAAAGGGTCGATTTTCCGTTTTCTAGAAATTTCGGTCAGAAACAGATTTTCACACGAAAAATGTGTCGTCATTTTGAATGGCTTTATATACCGTCAGAAAAAGAGTTATCGATGATATGGCATCTTTGTCTGTTTTTTTTACGATTGTTTTTGTTTAGTTTATGATTTTTTTGTTTGTTTTTGTTCGTTTTATGATTGTTTTGTTTTTTGGCCGTTTTATGATTTGTTTGTTTGTTTTTGTTTGTTTTATGATGTGTCTTCATTTTGAATAGGTTTATACATCGCCAGAAAAAGAGTTATCGATGACGTCATCTTTGTTTGTTTTGTTTTATGGTTGTTTTTGTTTATTTTGTTTGTTTTATTATTGTATTTGTTTGTTTTATTTTATAATTGTTTTTTGTTTGTTTTATGATTGTTTTTGTTTGTTTTTATCTTTGTTTGCTTTTGTCTTTTTTGTTTTGTCTTTGTTTTTTTGTTTGTTTAGCTTTGTTTACCTTTGTTTGTTTTGTTGATTTAGTTTGTTTAGTATGTATTATGATTGTTTTTTTTTCTTTCTTTGTTTCTGTCTTTGTTTGTTTTGTCTTTGTTTGCTTTATTTTTTTAGATTGTTTAGTTTATTTAGTTTGTGTTATGATTGTTTTTGTTTGTTTTTGTCTTTGCTTTTTGTTTCGTTTGTTTCTTTAGTTTGTTTAATTTATTTAATTTGTATTCATTTACTTTCATTTGTTTCTTCTGTTTTTTTTTGTATTATTTATTTTGTTTGTTTTTGTTTTTGTTTTGATTGTTTTTGTTTGTTTGTTTTTGTTTGTGTTATGACTATTTTTGTTTGTTTCTTTTTTTTATTTTGTTTTTTTTTTATAATTATTTCTGTTTGTTTTTTTGTTTTTGTTTACTTTCATTTATTTCTTTTTGCTTATCATTGACCCTAATTGTTGTTTAAATTTCGTTTTAAATAAAATAACACATAATGAACAATTTCACATCTTTAATTCAGCCAAAATGGACAAAAGAGAAATATCTCTCCTGTCCTACCTCACTTTACATTTCAACCTTGCTCCTTCTTATCTTCTCAATAGCTGCTTCCCTTTATTTCTCATCCTTTCGTCTATTCGCAACTCTTCTCCTTTCTTTATAAAACTCTCCCGACTACTTCCAATTTACGCTCAAAGTGGTTAAAATCTTTCCGATGTCCTCGCGACATCAAAATTAATGTTAAACCGGACTTATTATATTACGCTCTATTACTCCCATGACTTGGTTCAAATAATGTAATCATTCAGTGAATGAAAATGCACTTTTTCAACTCGCGATATTTGTAACTTTGTTGAATTCAATCGGACCAATTTTATAATATTTAATTTGCAATAATACATTTTTGATTAGATATTTCTCGCAGTTTATTCATTTACTGCCAACAAAAGGATTGTTGATGTTCATGAAGAGAATCTTTCTAGCTAAAAGATTTTGCTTGAGAAACTGTTTTGGAGCTTGTGTGCCAGGCATATGTCAGACATGAATCTCATATAAGCTGGATGTGTATTACTTGTATGTTACAAACAACTTACACACTCTGTGTATCATACTTGTAACATATGTATGCTTCGCGCGTAACACGCGGCTTATGTAGTATATACTTTTTAATACTTTTTTCAATGGATATAAATGATAATATATATATACATATATATATGTTTTGTAAAATCTTTTACTATTTTTTATTCGAACGAATAACAATTTTTTGAATATTTTCATTTTTAACGGAATGACATTTTAAATAAATAAATATATAAATATATATAATGATAGTTTCTTTCTCACGCGGTGCCGAAAGTACAGTTTTTACAACCGGTTTTACTTTTTTCAAAAGTGCACTTTCACAAAAATAAATTTTTTATTATAAAATTTTTTTTTCATGTTTCTTATTTGTATTATTTTATTACATTAAAAATTTATTATATTAAAAATGATATAATAATCAAAAGACACAGTAGTGTCTCTGGCCAAGTACAAAAAAAAACTTGTTTTTTGTGCTTTTTTTGTTATAAAATATTTTCATAATGAAAAATGTAATGAGATTTTGATTATGATATAAACTAATTTGAATATAAACTCTTTGATATTCAAATTAGTTTATATCATTTGAATATAATGTGTCAGAAATATGTATTAATTTATGTTCGCGACGAATTCTTATATCGATGTTATTTATTTCAGAATAAGTCTATTACATCATACTTGAGTAGTTGAATTTTTAGTGGAATTGATTTAAGTGTAATTAAAATGATTTGATATATGTGTTTAATTTAATTTTTTACATCAAAAATTGTACGGAAATAAATTCAATTTTTTGACACATCAAATTTTTACAAAACAATTTGATAGAATGAAAAATACATAACTTGGATATAAACGATTTAAAAAAAATAAACAGTTTTACATCTTTTAGTTTTCAGTCGTTATTATTTAAAATAATAGTAATTGTATTTTGTATTTTTTTGTAAGGAAATTTTTTTTGAAGAAAATTTATATTTGGAAAATAGAGAGAAATATAAGTGGAGACTACTAATGAAATTGTTAGTTTACTATAAATTGTAGTAATAATCATATTTTAATGTAAAAAAAGAATTGATGTACTTTAAAATTATATTTTCTTAATTTAAATGTTTAAATAATAAAAGATTTATTATGAAAAAATGTATTTTAAATTTAATTTAAACTACGAATAATTTTAATTTACATATTAACTGAAAAGTAATTAAATATCAATTAACCAAAATATTTGCATGTATTAAAAAATATATATTAAATATATATAATATATATAAAAATGCATAATAATAAGAAATAATATATTATATTATTATTTATTTATTATTAAAAATATTTTATTCAATTTTGAAAAATTAGAAATTATTATTAAAAGTAACAAAAAAATAATAAAACTAAGTTATTCTTTTTTGCAAATGTCAATTCTTCAAATTTGAATTGCTTTCCTTCATCACGAATGTGATTTAATTAACTAATTATATTATCCATCTTAGTTCCAGCGATTACCATCACTTCTACTAAGTTTTCATATCCAATTGTGAGTGGCATTAAAGAGAATAAAATGTTGCAAAATAAAAGGCGTGAGAGCTTCGGGACGGAAAATATGTTGGATGGAACACGCGTTTGGTGTCAGGCGCGGCATAAATCAGCGTCGTCATTATTCGTAAAAGCATAACGCGGCTCTCTCCCCGTGTCGTCGTCTCCGAGCCAACAACCCCCGCAAAAGTAACTTTGTGATCGGGGCAAAGCAAGAAACTTTATGAATGAAAACTGTTTCCGCGCGCCAAGTGTGTGCGACCAGCGTGTCCCGTGTGTAAACACAATACAACGACGTTCCATTCATCAAGCCCACCTCGAGTCGACTTCTCCCAACGACCTGGAGAAATGCCTTTCGAGGGACCGAACCGCTGTTTCTGAATTTCCATCAACCCTCTCTCTCTCTCCTTTTCTCTCTCTTCTCTCTATTTGTTTCTCCTTCCAAGCTCGTCTCTTCCCTAGCAAAACATACAATATATTCTTGATATATTCTTAATACATTTTTTATAGATTCTTAATATATTCTTCATATATTCTTAATATATTCTTAATATGTTCTTAATATGTGTTTAGTTTATTCTTAATATATTTCGAATACATTTTTAATATATTTAATATGTAATATAGGAATATACTGAGAATATAGTTGCAACATATTAACTGCATATTCTAAATATATTGACAATATATTCATTATATAATGCCAAAAAGCATTTTTTGAATATATTAAGAGTATATTATGAATATATTAAGAACATATTTTTATAGAAAAAATATATTCAGAATATATTAACAATATATTCGCAATTTTTTGCGTTTTGCTATTCTTAATATATTTCTAGTATATTTATAATATATTTAATATATAATATAGAAATATACTGAGAATATAGTTGCAACATATTGATAATGTTTTCTAAATATAATGGCAATATATTCACGATGTAATGCCAAAAAGCTTTTTTTGAATATATTAAAAATATATTATGTATATATTAAGAACATATTTTTACAGAAAAAAATATACTCAGAATATGTTAACAATATATTCGCAATTTGTTTCGTTTTGCTATTCTTAATATATTCTTAATATATTTCTAGTATATTTATAATATATTTAATATATAATATAGAAATATACTGAGAATATTGTTGCAACATATTGATAATGTTTTCTAAATATAATGGCAATATATTCACGATGTAATGCCAAAAAGCATGTTTTGAATATACTAAAAATATATTGAGAATATATCATGAATATATTATGAATATATTATGAATATATTATGAATAAATTAAGAACATATTTTTATAAAAAAATATATATATTTACTATATTCTTAACATATATTAAGAATATAATACATTCTTAATATATTTTTAATATATTTTTTAATATATTTTTCAATATATAAACATATTCTAAATATATTGACAATATATTCACGATGTAATGCCACAAAGATAAATTTGGAGCATTTTTTAAATATATTAAGAATACGTCATGGATATATTAAGAGCATATTTTTACACAAAACATACATTCAGAATATATTAACAATGTATTCCTGTTTAAGTGGAGCAAGATTAATATACGATATTAAACCTCCGTTTCATAATCAACTTTAACTTCAACTTGAGACACTTCTTTTCTTTCTGCAGAAAAAAAATGTATTTCAAACAAATACTTTAGCTGCGTTAAAAATTGGCCTGAATTACAAGTCAAGTAAATCGAGCAAATTTGAGTGCCTTTAAATGAATTGCTTCTATTTTGCCTGACTGTTTAAACATGCAATTATGTCACTTAAGAAATGCTGTAAAAAGCTTATTCAATGCGATTTTTTCTCTTTGGTGCATATACTTTCAGTTAATCTTGTACACATTTTGTATTGATTTAATAAATGCATTTTTCTTCAAAGGATGAACTCGTAGACAAAAGCAGGAATAAACTGAAAACCTTCTTGGATTATTTTGAAATAAAACCTTGAATTTGGATTTTCTTCATATATCCTTAAAGTTAACTAAACTATGGCAAAAATGAAACCATTCGTCACACTTGATTAATCCTCTTCAGAAGAAACAGCAAAAAAAATTAATCTTCATTATAATAAACTTCAAAATGATATTATATATTATTACATAATTATAATTTCAATGATGGTTTATAACAATACTAAATGCATAACAATGATACGAATCAATGAAACCAAATGAAAACCATAATTCCATCAAAATTACACGAAACTCAACCGCAGCATCAAAGTAATTTGATTTCTTCATTTAGACTTCAACATTTTGGTGATTTTAACTAAGTGCTCGAATGCTTTCATCGAAGCATTATGTTAACAACATAACAGTTGATTAATAAATAACTCAAAGTCCAATTCGTCTAATCACATGTAACTCCTAAATTGATTAAAACTGAGTACTTTTCCCATCCAAAGTAGGCACTTTTTGGCAATGATCATACTGAATGAAAAATGCCAAATCCTAATTTAAAAATTTTTTAATTTCCTGACTTTTCCAAATGTTTCAGACTAAAATATGATTTTTCCACGAATGTTAAATAAGAAATAAATAATAAATGAAAATGTATGCAAAATTTGACTAATTTTAGCATTAAACAGCAAAAAATTAACTATTTTCGCAATTTAGCAATATTTTTAAAGCTAAAAATAATAATTGTATGAATAAAAAGTGAATAAATAAAATTTATATATTTTAATATATTGCGAAT
This sequence comes from Gryon sp. ZL-2020, assembly GCA_022817425.1. Classification (NCBI taxonomy): domain Eukaryota; kingdom Metazoa; phylum Arthropoda; class Insecta; order Hymenoptera; family Scelionidae; genus Gryon; species Gryon sp. ZL-2020. Next base: position 14,557 of record JABFPJ010001895.1, on the reverse strand, counting down.
ACATTTGTTAATATATTTTTAGTATAAAATAATTTATTTTAAATATATTAACAATATATTTACTAAATAATATTAAGAAGATAAATTTGGAGATTTTTGTAAACATATCAAGAATATTTTAAAGATAAAAAATATTTGCACAATATATTATTCGTTTTGCAAGGAAAATATGTAATCGAAATGAAATTTGAAAAAATTTAAAAATAATTATAAAATTGCCTGACTTTTGCAAAAACATAAAATCCCCTGTTTCAGGTTTTGCAGGTGCGCAACAATTTTGAAATAAGCATAAGTGCATAAAGCATAAATATGTTCCATTTGGGGGATAAGCGTTTGACTGCACAGATCTTCAATCCGATCGTATTAAATGCTATTGGCCTATCAAACTTGAACATGACCTACATATTATATACGTGTATATATATTAAATACCTGTCAATCTTCTCTTGCCACAAGTATTCAATTTAGAAATCTGTTACACTATCGAGCTTAATTACATTATTTTAATAACACCTAATACGTGATTATTGTAATCAAAACATCGCATCTCGTAACTGAAACAAAACTTATTCAAATGACGATAACTTAATGATAAAAAGTAATAAGCATTACATGACATACATACAAATCCAGAACTAACTTAATTTGATCCCGTTACTTGTGAAATGTGATATATTGAAAATATTGCAATTGGATGTTAATTCAAATTCAAAGTGCCATTCATATATGCAGAATTGTGCAAAAATTACATAAGCCATGAATGATAATTTTTTTGTTTAATAAAATGTACACAAATCTGAATGTTCAATCGCGTCAATCACGTACGCACACTTACGGTCGATCTTGCACGAAAATTTTTTTAACAAAACGTTCTCATGTTTTTTACAATGACTTTCGAATGACTAAAGCATACATGCATACACAATTAGAGATGGCTTATAATGATAAAAGATGTAAAGAACACATTGTATATCGTATAACACAAGTCAAAGAAAAAAAAAAGACAAAAAAAGGTACATTTTGAACGGCATATTTTTAGATTGTGCGCGATCTATGCTTTGCATTGATTACAATGTGTACAAGTGAACGGTTATGCTGATAGATATTCAATAATATTTCCACCAAAATATAGGCATAACATATTAATTACTAGTAAAGTACTGATATACTGATTACGTGTATTAACAACAGTTGTAATTACAACACTTGAGTGTGCTTTGATCGATTTGTTTAATAAATAGTTGAGTTAACAGCAAAATAATTCAGCAGACAGTTGTTGCGTGTATATACATGGATAGTAATGCATACTTCATTAACTCGCTAAATTGTTCAACGAGTATTCTCGATCGGCATATATAACTGTACAAATCATTGTGCTTTCAAATCATATATATAAGAATGAGCGATTATTATAACACGTTTCATCAAATGAAACTTCATTAGGTGACCATTACAGTCTATCTAAGTCAATCACTCCAAAATATATATTAAAAACATATAATTTATGTTTTATTATTGTACAGTACAAGTATTCACATCAAATTCACAGACTTATTCGACAATTAGAATCATACTTTGTTTCTTTCTTGCTGTTTGCTACCGAAAGAAACACCCCGACGTACGTTTCGACTTGTTGGTAAATGGTCATTCTTTTGACCGGCGTACGGCTTATCTCGCTCATTTAGTTGCAAAAGTTCCAGCGGAGTTGGTGTGCATCCCAACAGACAATTCACTTGTTTCAACGTGTTTAAGCTCATTGGAGTATTTATGAAAATTAATTGATTCTCCACATCAACACCGCGAACAATACCTGAAACGAAATAGTCTAGTAATAACATCATTATTGATAATCGTAATAAAAATGTAAATAATATTAAAAAAACAGTATTTTAATGCAATTTGTAGGAAGATTGCATTTATATGGAAATGTATTTTTTTATATTCCGAAGACAAGGCAAATCGAATTGTAAATTCACAACTGTTAATAATCCATATTTTTCATTTGCATTGATATTACGAATGGTTTTTTGGAGATTTTATTTTATTGTGAGGAAAACTTATTTCAACAGTTGATGTATTATTATACATATGTTACTAATTAAACATGTACATATAACTTACCATGGCCATAACACGTTGCCACTGGTGGCCTAATGAAAACTTTAACTCCTTCAGAAACTGTATCAACGTCATTTTGAACTTGTTCTACGTCAACACCGCAAAGTGCCACAACATTTCCATTTATCACGCTAAGTACGTGAGTTGAAGGTACAGCAGTGCGTGTCAAAGAAACGTAAATGGAAGAAAATGATACTCTGAAAAATTACGCAAGTTTACAAATTAACTCATTTATTATACACCGTCTGTCAGGGCAGAAATAAAATTAAGCCAAAAGATAAAAAATGCCACTTAATAACAATAATAGAATACTTACGAATAAGGCGTCACGTTTTGTATACTCAGCAAGGACGGATCATACAATCTGAAATAAATAATTATTTATTTAGTTTGTGTAATAAATTATTCGTTTTATTTATGAATAATAATATATCAATTATTAGAGATAATTAAATAGCTAATATAATGAAATACATTTGAAAATAGATAGAGAGAGATAATAGAATAAAATAACTGAGAAATTGAGCAGAATTAAGAAATATTGCAAGTTTATAAATATAAAAATACAATTTAAAATCATTTGAAGTTGAATATGTTGTTCGACATTTTACAGTAGTTTTATTTTATAGTAGAAAATATGATTTCATAGCCATTCATTTAGCAAAAGTTATGAATGCTTTAAGCTGTACAAAAAAAAAGTTATAATAATTGACAAATAAAAACAAATCATAAAACTAAGAATAAAGGTGCATTTAAAAATGCAGACACAACTGGTAAACTGGAGCGACAGAAATTCCAGTTTATTAATATCAATAGATGAAACAGTAACATTAATGAATGATGGAATAAATAATGGATTAATCGAAAAACTGAAGGAAAATTTGAAAAACAGAATCAATGAACGAACGTATGAATGAAGGAAAAAAAATGAATGAACATAACAAGAAAGTACAATAGAAACAGAAAAATACAGTTTATGGCGCCAGTCTTTGACAAAATGAAATAACTGAATATCAGTGATTCACAATAAATCGTGAAACTCACGCGTTTGGAATATTTGCTGTGATTTGACTCAAATATGACAGCAAAACAATCTCACGAAGTTGAAATGGCGTTAATTCGATTTTCTTACTGTCCGATGATTTTTGAACATTCGAATTAATTCGCTGAAAATCATAGAAACATTGCTGGTCATAATTCTGGTCAAGAATATCCTTCGATAAGTGACCGCTGATCCAAGACAAATTCTGAAATTAGAAAAAAAAAGAAAATTATAATTTGATTTTTTAAATTAAATTAAGTTAAACATTTAACTTTTTAAACATTAAATAAAAAATGTAATCTTTGTAAATTTAAATTAAAAATTTAACTTTTTTTAATTAAATAAAAAATTTAACCTTTGTAAAATTAAATACAAAAATTAAATTTGTTTAAAATTAAATTACAAAGTTGTCTTTGTAAAATTAAAAAAAATTTAACTCTTTTTTATTAAATTAAAAATTCAACCTTTGTAAAATGAAATACAAATATTAACTTTGTTTAAAATTAATTTACAAAGTTGTCTTTGTAAAATTAAATAACAAATTTAACTTTTTAAATATTAAATACAAAATTTAGCTTTTTAAAAATTAAGTTACAAATTTAACGTTTCTAAAATCACCTTCTTATTAACATAGTTATCAACTAAACAATTTGGAAAATTGTTTGTTTTCCGACTTCCGTCGATTTGAATAACATCATTCGGCCTGACAAGTTTGATAATGGCACAGGCGATATCCTCGCCGATTCCTCGACAAAATCCCATGGTATTGACGATAACCGACAATCCCTTGAGTTTTTCATCGTTATTCAAAGTATCAACTAAGTTAGCCACGCAGTTCAAGTAATGCGATATGCACTGACCCACATCGACTTGGCCAACAGCAATTTCGCGATAAGGTTTCTGCAGATGCGTAAAATTCGGACCCAGCAGGGGTCTTTTGATAATCGTCAGGGATATACTTCCCGGCGGCGTGCATTCCGTCTGACCGGGATCCAAATCCAACAAAATCACTGCCTTTTTCTGAGTCAGTGGAAACGACTGATTAATCAGATACCGAATGGCCGTCGATTTGCCGACATTTTTGCCGCCAAATACAACAAGCCGACTCCTCGTAGAAGAAAGCAAATCTTTCTTCACGAATCTCAGCGCTATTTCATTCTTCCAATAATGCGGCATCACAATTTCATCGCCAGCTTTGTCGTTTAATCGCAAATGCGCCTGTAATGTTAGTTCGGCTTTTTCAACGCTGTTCCATTTGTGCATGGCTTTATCCTCGAGTTTGGGAAATAATTGATGATAAGAAAATAAGTCGAGGAAGTGTGTTAATGTGTTGTTGAAGTTTTCCAATAAAAGAATCGTCCAATCCGTCGTACATTCCGCCAAGATCTCTATTAAGGAACAAAGAATGTCGAGATCCACGCCTTCTGTCGTTAAATAATTTTCCACTTTGGATAAGTCGTAGTAATCTTTGTTACTGTCGCTGGCACTTTGGATGCTTATGAAACTGTAACAACTCGGGGAATATACTTCTAATTCTTTGGACGATGGATTGGCAGTGTAGCCGAAAATATCCGCACAGCCGTACAAAACTTTGACTTTTAATTTGCCGATGAAGTGAAATTTGCTGTATGGTTTCATTATTAATAAAACTTTGTTGTCGATGGTATAAGCGAATTGCCTTTGATTCTCTTTTCTTTCTTCATTTGTTTCCTTTTGACTATTTTCCATTGGAGAATCAGAATCCATTGGAGCATTTTCCGTAACAGAGGCCATTTTTTTTAAATCTGCAAAAAAAAAGAATAAAAAGTCTATTATTAAGTTAGTTTGTATTTAATCAAAATAATACACGTTTAAGTGATTTTGAAACAATTATTTATTTATTATTAAAATATCAAATGTCAATTAAAAGTGTATAAATAATGCAGTTTTTGAAATAAAATGTGTATTTGATTTATATTTTGTAGCTCAATGTTTTTTAACTTATGATGCAGAATATTCCGTTTTCCATTATACATTTAGAATACAAGTAATAAAAATATATCAAAACTAATCGATTGCAGATATTCAGTCTTTTTTGCTCCGACAAATTACATTTATTTTGCATGCTTTTACCGAAACTTTATTTTTCGCTGCAATTTTCATGTTTATTGTTTTGAAATGATTGTAAAATACAGCGCAGACAATTCACTAGGCGGAGCTGCTGGAGATTTACCACAAATAGGTACAAAGATTCGTAAATTTTAGGAACAAAATTGAGAGGTGAATTTTACTTTAAGATAATAAACTATTATGAAAAGTACTGAGTTATTTTAAACCTTTTTTCTTAGAAGAATGCGTTTTTCATAAATCTGAAGTATTTATTGACCCTTTATTTTTATTTTAACTGCGTAAATTTTTCTATTTAAATTATATATACATATATATATATGACTTAGCTTTATAAATTATTACCTTGTATTTTTCAACTGCCTTTTATTAACAAAATGGGATTTTCCACTAGAACTTAGTTTTCACAATAAAATTGAATCATTTTTGCTTTTATAATTACATACAAAGTCATAGTTTGAAGCAAACTAATATATTCGAAGAATAATTCAGTATTTAAATTAAATCGTAAATTAATTAAAATCATCCACTATTTTTATGAAACAAAACTTCAATACAGCATAAGAGCATAACGTGTTTTGTTGTTACACAATTTGTTGGTTATGTTGTTTTTCTTCTTTATCATTCGTCCCCTAATTAAAATGACATCTACACTAGCGTCACGGGTATGTATTATTAGAACTACATGGGTTATAAGCACTTTACTTATGTATGGTAAAAAAGAAGTTTAAATTAATAAATCTCTACTTTGCCGAGATTATAACTTTAGTAATAATTAAATAAATAATGAGGGTTTAACTTAGTAAGATACCCGTATGGACAAAAATATATATATATCAAAATGTATGACAATATATATTTATTTTTTTTCGAATATATTTGTTTATATGTAAATATATTTTTGCATATATTTTGCAAGTATATTTTTACAAATGTATTATTTTTTAATATTTTAAAATATATTTCAGTAATATATTTTAAATATATATAAATATGTAACTTTAACAAATAAGAAATAAACAAAACAAATAAATATTATTAAAACTTTTACTTCGTATTATCTATTTGCATTTTAATATGATAATATATTTTGTTCTCCTTTTAATATTAATAATATAATTAAATAATAAAATAATATTCCGCGCCAATCATAATCGACTTGGCAACACTGTCTCGAAGCGTCTCTAGCGGAACTTTTCAGTACTAACGCGTTCGTTGGCGGGACAACATGGCGTTCTCCGTTCGTTCGCGCCTTTTTGAATTTGACTTGCGTATTATAAAACCGGGACAATCGGAATTCAACAACAATTGTGTACTTTGAAAAACAAAAACAAAATATCGATAATTAGTTATCATTTCGTGCAAATTCGCGTTGTTTAAAAACTACGTTTTCAAATTATAAAACAAAATTGTGTTTTTTAAAGTTCTTCTTTTTTCGTCATGGAAAAACCGCTATTTTCTTTGTTAAAAAGTGCAAATATATTAGTGATTTGTGAAAACAAAAGTCAATGAAACAATGACCTTGAACAAAAAACATGGAGGATGACCTTGGGATAGGGACAAATGACCTTGGGACATCGGGGGAATACAAAGTAAGTCAACAATCAATATTAAAATCAATTTCTTTGTGAAGAAAGAAAGTGAAGAAAGTTTGCATTTTCTTCCCTCAAAAGTAACATTTAAAATAAAAAAATAAACAGCACAGAGTACTTTTCCGCCCAAGAGCAGAAAAGTATTTGTTCCCGGATTCGAGGTATAAAAATAACCTTCTGTGCCTACTTTCCATCCCTTGGGAAGAAAAATAAACTTCTATTACGTCATATGAGGGATATACTTTTCCTGCCGAGGGACGAAAAGTGCCACTTTCGTCCCTCGGAAGCTTTTGAGTGAAGAAAAGTTGTGTTTTCTTCCCTTAAAAATAATATTTGAAATTAAAAAAACATAGTAAAAAATTAGAAAATGAAAAGCAGGTCAATAAAACACAGATAGGAATTATGACTAAAAGGAAAGAATAAAGTACAAACATTGGAAATAAACGTTTAAGTAATTTTTATTAGTGAAAAAGCTTTTGTTGAACAATTCATTACATTCACTTTACACAACAAGTACGCGCCAATACAACCAGTTTCTCTGTTCTTCTTTTATATCTCTGAATGTGCTCGGTTTTTTTTTATATAAATGAGTCATGTAATGAATAAGTTCATGATTACATGTCTATCGATGTGATGCTTCTATATTTATTTAAAAATATGCTCAGCAATTCAGAAATCGCTGAATCAACAGATTGTTTATTTCACTCGCTATGTTATGAATGCATTCAGTAGATTCAATAAATATAAGTTTAAATACAAAATTGGCTTTTTTTAAATAAAAAGTTAAGTTTTAATAAATAAGAAAATATAAAATATACAATCTGCAAAATTGGTAAAAAAAAAAAGAAATAAAAAAGTAAATATTAAAAAAAAAAACAGGAAAATCGCACAAATGCAATTTAGCGACGGAGATATAAAATATTGTAAAGAAACTGGGACGCATAGCGCGTCGCATATTCAAAAAATGCTAATAAATAACATTTCCTCTACATTCGTTATTTTAATTACATATATACGTCATAAAAAATGATTCGTTAAATCATAATCATTAGTACAACACCGCGTTTGTAGATATACTTGCCATTTAAAAATGGTATATGTATATATTGCACGTATAATCTCAAAATGTTTTGCAGGTTCTTTTTTTTAATTCTTCTTCTTTTTTTTTTAATTTGTTTAATCGTATCATATAATTGACTAAAATTTTTATATTTACGCATTTCAGTTTTTGTTTTTGCTAAAAAGATTCAAGTATTCGCAAGTACACTGATCGTCAACTTGCAAATACCAATTTTTGTTTATACTATAACAATCCTGCAGATCGCTTTTTACCATCCTTGATATACAAACGTTAACAATAAATGTGATATCTTACTTCAAATCTCCCATTCTTTAATTGTTTATATGATTTGTTTCAAATAAAAAAATTGAAGATTGAATGATTTTTTTTATGACGAAATGACTTTTTTTCTTAATTTTATGTTAACAATGTTCAAAGCAACCCTTATTCCACGAACGTAATAGCGCACTCTAGTGGCGTTAATGTTGTACTTAAAGGCACGTTAAATATGAAAATAATTATAAAAACAATAAGTAGATTAAAAGAAAATGTTAATATATGTCATACCTCGAATCAGGTTAGAAAAGAGTAATTTTCTGCTCAAGAGCGCAAACAGCTTCATTTCTATTCTCGAGCATTCGCTCTCAGGTCAGAAATGAGATTTTTTCCTCCCCGAGTCTTGGTATGAGAAGCACAAAAGTGGGACGAAAGTGGCACTTTTTCTCCCGAGGGCGGGCAAGTCTTTTTATCTCTTAAATGACGTAATAGAAGATTACTTTCTCTCCCTAGGGATGAAAAGTAAAGATAAAAATTATTTCTTTTTCCTTAGAGAAGGAAATTTCCACTTTTATCCTATTTTTTAAGAATAACACATTACGTACCAAGTGTACTGTTTACCGCGGCGCGTGCAGTGCTTTTCATACTTAGGATTGGGGCAGAAAAGATTACATTTCCGGCCTAGGGCAGAAATTATTACTTTTCCGACTTAGGGCAGAAAATACTACTTTTCTCACCTAGGGCAGAAATGATTACTTTTTCGACCTAGGACCGAAATAGTATATTTCATATCAAGGGAGACAAAAACAGAAATTCGCTTCCTCGTGCGAAGTTTACAATCCGAGCCGTAGGCGAGGTTTGTAATCGCACGAGGAAGGGATTTCTGTTTGTCTCCCATGATATGAACTATATTTTTCGTTACGAGGGAAGGAAAAAAAGCACTTTTCGATTTCCTCCTAGGAGTGAAAAGTGCGTTTTTCATGGCTGAGTAACGAAAAAACTACTTTTCCGACTTAGGACAGAAAAAACTACTTTTCCGACCTAGGGCAGAAAAGATTGTTTTTCCAACCTAGGGAAAAAAGACTAATTTTCCGATCTAGGGCAGAAAACCTCATTTCTGGTCCAAGGGTCAAAATGAGGCCGTTTCAGCACAAGTGCAAAAACGTATTTTTCTGCCCCCATCTGAGGTATGAAAAAGAATGTAATTAATAGCAATATATTTACCGCCAACATGCCTTTACGTTCAGTAATTTATGCCTCGAGAAATTGCTATCACGTCCGTACAATAAGCATATAAGATATGAATTCTCATTTTTTGCAACAGAATTGTTATATTTGTGAATTTAAACTTGAATACTTTGCAACAAAAAGTCGGTCATTTTAGTCAATCGTTTAGCTTAATCTGGCTTTTTTGTTCATTCGTATAACATAATATTTACACAAAATGTTGTATTCTTACATGAGAAATTGTTGAATTTACACTACCTAAGATTTCATCTACAAAATGTTTCGTTCAGTCCTCTCTCAGTAATTGCGTTTTTTTTTGTTTATCCATTGAATTTCGAGTCTCATTGACAAAATGTTATCGAAATCGAACGGTACTCTTTTGTCACTTAAAACTATATTTTCTACAAGAACAATGTTACCTTTGCTCAAAAATTTGTTTTTATATTTAAACTGACATTATTTATGGTTTTTTTTTTTGTTATTTTGTATTTTTTTTGTATTTTTATTCTTTTTTTCAATGAGCATATTGTGTCTATTTAATCGCTCTTAAAATTATTTGTACAAGGGACTCAATTGATCCGTCGTCCCTCATTTATTTACAATAATATGAACATCCCATTGATCGATCTCGATAATAGTATTTTTGTTTGTTATAGAAAAAGAAAATCAAAATTGTATTGCATTTGTTGTTCTTGTTTTAAGTACTAATACAATGAACGCTGATTGGTAGACGATATGTATACTAATTGCAACATTTTATAGTGACATGTGTTTATTTAATTTATCGATTAATTGTTTAATTCATTACAAAGACGAATTTTTAATTGTTTAATATTTGTTAAGAATTCAGTGTCAAAACAAAAACCAAAATTACATTTAAAACTCAAATTCCAACTTTTGATTATGTCAATTTTTCAACTCGCGAAAGAACTTTAACACTAACGAGCCAAACTATAAAAGAATAAATTACCAAAAAATGTTTTGCTCTAATTTGGTTTTTCCTTGCTAGATAAATATTAAAATTCTACGACAAGTATTTCAATTAAAATGTACGTATTTTATTCTTTTATAATAAATAAGAACAAGTTATAAATACATTATATGAAGTACATTAGTCTAATGTATACGTATAATTCAATACATTTACTTGTATAAAACTAAAATATTATCATATAAGTACACCAAATAATAAGTACGGGAATATGATAATTTAACTTATCATTAATTCCAGACTGATATAAATATGATTATTTCGTTATAAAACATCAATCATTTTGACTATCAAAAATCAAAGTCATTCAAAATCAATAAATATCATCAATCAATATGCATTCATCGCTCGAGATCAAAAATGTATGAAAAATTCCACAGCAATTTGTCTTTTAACAAATTTATTTTGTTTTCTTTGCATTTTTCTTTCAGCTAAAAGTCAATTTTTTGCACAATTCTTCATACAGTTCAAGATTTGTATTTAAAATAGTACACCTGTTGTTAACCCGTTCTGTGACAAGAAATACAGTGTGGCAAAACGTACAGTTAAACATTCTCAGGCAAAAGACTTTAACACAATTGCAACAAATTCGACGATAAACAGAAATTAAATCTTCGCTATTTAGAAACATGTGTACACATCAAATGAAAATTAATTCATATTTCGCATTTATGGATAATGCATTTTTTACATTATTAACTCATCCATTTTGTGGGTTCAATCGTTACAATTAATTGAATTAAAATTGTCAATGTAATGTCGTCAATTAAAATGTCGGTACAAACAATGTTAACATATTGACATCTTTCATTTTTCATAGTATAAAATTATCGAAAAATGTGTTTATTACTATTTGAATATTTCTAGTAGTTTATATTTGGTTTATCTGATTTGTTGTCTGTTACTTTTGTTCAAATCTTGCGTATGTTCTGAATTCTATACAATGTTTAAGTTTTTAGATACATAGTATATGGAATCTAATTATTTCACTATATATAAAGTGTGTTACGAATTTATGATTTCTACATAAAGATAAACTCAGGCTTTCGGCAGGATTGTAAAAGTTAAAGGAAGAGTTGAATTTGAGATAGCTTTTTTTCAATTCAAAAGTTAACTTGTTCCTGATTAAAAAACAGTCTAAAAAATAGTTTCAACTACCGTGAAAAAGCGTCCAATTTTGTAGCTCATTACTGTTCTAACTGCATAAATATGCAAAATATTTTACAATCGTAGTCAAAAATGTCGTTTATCCCGTGAAAAATAATCGCAACGTTTAATTACATGTCTTTTACATTATAAAAAATAACGATTAAGGTTATCAAAATGTTGCAATCAATACTGGATTCAAAATTAAATTCTCGAATTGTAATATTTTCTTCTTCAAGTTGTTTTTCAATTGACATGAAATTCAAAAAATATCGAAAAGCAACTAATTTGCCACCTAAAGCTTCTTTTTTTATTGTCCTTTTTTATTTATAACAGAATTTTTGATAACCCTATCGTGTTTTCTTCACAAACAAGTTTTAAGTTTTTTTTTTTTTAAGAAAATGGACAATTCATTTCAATTGATTATCAAAAAATAATTTACATGTAATTGTTATCAAAAGTACATTGAACATGGCACGAAGATTGAAATACTATGTATTTATGCAGATGAAACGTAAAAATGAAACCTAACTATACGTATTACAATCAATTTTTTTCCAATTGTTTGATTATTAGTGTGTCATCAACAGTTACAGTGAAAACTCTTATAAATGAACAAATATCAAATGACCCATTCGTTCGTCGTTTTTTGTTTGTTTCTTTTCTGAGAGATTAAAGCTTATACAAATTGTTCGTTACGAGATTTTGTTTGTACGAGCTAAGAAGATGAGTTTCATAAAATTCTATGTCTTGTGTACTACGGACATGTTTTACATAATCAATCATAGTATTTTTTTGTTTAGTTTTTACAAATATCTGAAGTATCCATGAAACTTGCGAATCAGTACAGTTTTTATATAATCCTCGCCACACTTTCGCATCGCACACACGCACTCAATTGTTTTTGCTTTTGTTTTACAACTCATATATAGGCCTTTTCCCTTTAAAAAAAAATCCCCCCTCCCGGGAAAGCTGTTCTTCTTTGTAGATCTGAGTTATAATTCACTTAAAAAACTGTTATTAATGGAATGGACTCGTAAAGTTAACACTGCTTTGATCATTAGAAAATTCTTCTATTCATTCGCCGCTGTTCGTGTCATTGTAATGAGAGAACTTTAGGAACACCTGCTCCAAAGTTGTCTGACTGAAGCTGTACTCCTCGATGTCCAATTCGAGTTTGGCTGCAATTTACAAATGACATTATTAAATCTTTATATTTCTTCAAAATGTTAAAATTTCAAAAATGAAACAATCTTTTAAACTTAGATAAGATTGTAAATCCTAATAATTGGAAACTATAATAATAAAATAATTATATATTTATATCTCATATATGTTTAAAGTGGACTTATCAGGTTTTTCGCATCTTCTTCTTAGATACTTTAACACAAACCTTTTTCTAATTGCGTAAAGCACTCGGCCAGCGAGTGAACTGAATGCTGCGGAACAGCAAAGACTAATCTGTCAGCGAAGCTTTCCTCCAAAGTTGCATCGGGAAACAGACCGGCGACAAACTCTTTGAGTCCGCTGATTCGATTGCCCGACGGCGTCGTGGGAGTGCAATCTCCGCCGAGGAGTTTCATTTCTAAGGTATAACCAGCACCATATAGATTCTTGAGATGTTGCGTCGAGCCAATGCATCTCAGTTCACCTTTCACCATAATCCCAACCCGGGAACACAAGGCATCGGCTTCCTCCATCGAGTGGGTCGTCAAAATTGCACCTCGTCCTCCCTTCAGTGGGTCGCAAGAGAAAAAACAACGAAACATTCGGAATAATACAAATATTACTGAGGGTAGGAACTCGTTAAATTATATTTGAGAATAAGGAATTGACATTTACTTGAAAACTCGCGAGAATTGTGTCCCATAAAAAGCGCTTGGACCGGGGATCCATGCCGGTGCTGGGTTCATCCATCAGCACCACTTTTGGACCTCCAACCATGGCCATTGCAAAACTCAACTTTCGTCTCGTTCCGCCGGAACATTCTTGAGTTTGTTTGTCAGCGTGATCGTGGATTTGCAGACCAGATAGATATAGATCTACGATTCTATATTAACAAACAAAAGTAAACGTTTTAACAAATTAAATTTTCAACTTGAATTAATATTTAATTGTACTAAAAATATAATTTATAATTGAAATGATATAATAATGTATTACTCAAAAATAATCCTCAACTGACCACAATTTTTTACTCTATTTTTCTCAAAAGAATTCCGGTGATCATTAATAAAAACTAAAAAATATTTTACGCAACATGTACGATTAGTACCTATTTACCGCCCGGTTACTTGGTCGCAAAATAGGCTTTTACAAGGCTATTCGCCCTTCCCTAGTCGATAAGTATTTAGGTACTGATCGCACTCTTATTATCTAAAATATAGTAAAACACTAGGGCAGAATGTATACGATTACAGACTCGGAAGATGTCGAAGACACTCGACCATAATCGTTTACTTACCGCCCTACTGATGTAATAAACTATTATTGTAACAAAAATATTGAAATACATATTGGAACTGATTTCTCCTGGTTTTTCGCTTCTCCTTTTTATAAGTATAAAACAAATATCTATCATTACAAATCTCTACCTATCGACTTCTCCCCAAGGAACACCTCTGATAGCAGCATAGCACTCGAGATGTTCCCTGACTGTGATATTTTTCCACTGAGCGTCATGCTGCGGACAGTATCCCATTTGTCGAAAAGCTTCAGCCATGTGAGAATAAATATTATGTCCGCCAATTTGAACTCTGCCTCTTGTTGCGGCTTCTTCCGCAATGATGATCTTCATCGTTGTCGTCTTACCAGCCCCATTGTGTCCCAACAATCCAAATACCTCGGCAGGTTCCACAGCCAGCGACAAGTTACGAACTGCAATCTTTCGTGGTGGTTCTTCCTCTCTTTTGGAATTACAGCCGCAAGAGGAGCCAGTTTCTCTTTGATGATACTCTTTTCGTAAATTCTGCAAAAAAAAAAAAAAAAAAAAAAAAAAA
>JABFPJ010001894.1:0-22394 GCA_022817425.1 Gryon sp. ZL-2020 | reverse complement strand
GTTCTGCAAAAGTATGAGTGAACTGCGCCTCCTGTGTTTCGTAAAACGTCTATGCTTCTGTGGAGCACTGGTTACCCCACAGTGGCAGAACGGCAACTCTATACGCGACTGCTCTAAACTATAGAGCAATGAGTGCTCCGCAACTGGCATACAGGTTACGCCAATGTTAAAGTACAACAGATCTCTCGGTTGTAGCGTTGCAATTGCGCAAAACTGTTTTCTGTGTAACTAATTTAATATTTTCAGTATACGTGTAAATATATATTATATATATATATTTGTAATATATATATATTTTTTTTAATAAAATGATTCGCTAAAATATTAACATACTCAACATTCGAATATGAATAAAATCGCTAAATAAGTACCATCAATCACTCATACATAATAATATTAATAATAATAATAATAAACATTACATTACTATTGTATTATATATAATAATACATAACATTAAATTGTATTAACAATCATAAAATAGTATTTTCGTTGACTTTCGTGTTAGGCCTCGGCCCAATTTAATGATTCATCATACTTATTTTGAGACGAATAACATATTACGTAAAATCACTTCTAATCTTAAATTTTTAAATTACTAAAAAAATAATAATACTTAGTGTTTCAGGATACAAAAATGCATAATAAAACTAGATCAAAATTGCAAATAACATTTTTCATCAAGTTGTAGAATCCATTTTTCTTTCTTGAAACTCGAAGTTTTCTTATAAATAACTGTTAATACTTTCATCAAAAAATGCAAGAAATATAATATAATACTTGATTTCAAGGCACTTTAAACGTCACAAGCATAAAACGTACAAAATACTTTATAAATATCAAATCTAAAATCGTGATTCGGGCACAGTGGAATGTTTTAAGTTTTAGTCTAATTACATTGAACGACATAACAATTCATTCAAATTAATATTTCGATGTTTGTCTCTTATTTTTTACAGTCATTATTTCCAAGCAAAATGTGTATAAAAATAATTATCATATCAAAAGTTGTTAAACAATATTAAGAGTTCATTTTCCTAACAATTTCTCTTTAAACTTTTAAATATAAATTTACATATAAACTATTAAGTTAAAATTTGTAAATTTTTGTTAAACAATCACGAGTTTCAGGAAGATTTAAAAATGATTTCAAAATAAAACTGAAATCGTTTTAAAAACAAAACGAACTGAAATCATTTTGAAATTATTCGCAAAGTTTTCCTAAAGTTTGTGGTTTAAGTAAATTTTGTGAATAACGTCATAGAATCATAATAAAAAAAATTGATTGATAAATATAAATAAGATTTTGTGACTTAAAGTCTAAGTTCGTCAGCAATTCGTGTGACGAGCGCCGCGCATCAATGGAATTAATATGCTGGGACTTTGTGCCTGTCGCAGGAACGGATGTTGCAAAAGTTCGGCCGCCGTGGCTCGTTGCGCCGGGTCGCGAACCAACATACGTTCTAGAAAACCTTGTAGTCTTGGACTCACCTGAAAACAAAAAATTTTGTGTTATTGATTGTTTGTAAATGTCTCATTTAAATACGCTTAATGCAACTTTGAATTTGAATTTGAACAAAAATTTTTAATTAAATTTTTAAATTGAATTAATATTCGTTTTTGAATGAAAATGAAAAGTTAAAATACTTTATGAGAATTTTTAAGTTTCGGTGGTGGCATGTCTCTAATTCGGCGCATGGCTTGTAATGGAGGTTCGTTGAAAAATGGCGGCTCGCCATCAACCATTTCGATGATCATAATACCCAAAGACCATATATCAACTTCCGGGCCATACGGCAATCTGCAAAAAGAAATATTTCAATGATATTTTTTCTTACAATCTTAAAGCAAATACCAATTGGCAAGTATTTGTTTACATAATATTCTTTAAATGTTATAATAAAATATATACTGAAACAACTGTTGGCATATTATAAGTCAAGAAAAATTTCATGAATAAATACTCAATGATTTTTATTTATAATTACTTTAAATTGTATTATTATTAGACAAAAATACTTTTACAAATCATAAGTAAAAGTAGAATGAGATTTAAGGTATTGATTACTTTTGTTTCTTAAAATTATAAGTAACAATAAGTTAACGAATATGAAGCAATATTCTCGTATATATTATACGTTAGTGCTTCAGTTCGTTCTGCGATTGGATGGCCGTTAGTCAAAACTTCAGTGGTAATCCATGAAGTCTTGACTAAAAATGTCTTAAGTCCCATTCACTAACGATCGAACAAATGTTTACTTCTCATTGCTTAAGATTTAAAGAATACTTCTATAGTTCTTTTGTTTTTTAGAATAAAACGAAGAACATTTAGTGATTAAAAGATAAACTTTCTGTTTTCATTAACGAACAAAAACTTTACTTTTGAATACACAAGTTTCTTACTGTTAATATACCAACAGTTTTTTCGTTGTAGAAACCATTATTATAAATTATCATGTTCAAAAGTCAAACCTTGACTCTGACTAAACTGATTAAAATAAAAATAAAGTAATAGTGAAGTTACTTTATTTTATAAAAAAAATACAGAAAATATAAAAAATCGTCTTGTCTTAACTGCGCACCAATAATAACATTCCTAATGCGGCAATAGGACGCAAAAATCTAGATATGTCGTCGCAGATAAGACGAACTAATAATTCGTTGAGAACAATCAATATCGACACCGCTTTTGACAATAAATGCATTGCGTTCAGCTATGCTCGATGAACTTATCAAATTCGTTTAAGCTGCGATGCATTATATAATATTTCTTCATTCATTGCCGTAATGTTGAAGATACTATTGGTTCGCCAATGAAACAACATTAACAAGGACCAAAAAATAAGTTCCGAATACACATATTATGCAAATTAATTTAACTAAACTAAATACAGTAGTTTAATTAAGAAGTATAATTATTACATAGCTATTTATAGTTATTTTAGTTACTCAGCTTCGGTAGTCTAGTTATAAATAGTTCAGTTACTATAGTTATTTCATTTAGACTACCCGTTAACTTTATATACATAGTTGATTAGTTACTTTTTTTAGTTTAATGATTTTAGTTACTTCAATTATTTAGTTAAGTTACTAATTGTGTAATTATTAATTTACTAATAATTTAATTAATAGTAAGTAACTATTAACAAGTCAGTACTAAACTTAAATAAATATATTAACTAAATAAATGAACTAATTGAATTATATAATTAAAGTAACTAACTAAAACAAGTAACTAAAATAGCTACTCAAATTTAATTAGAGTTACTAATTTAATAAATTAGATATTTTAGGTGCTACAGGTACCTTAGATACCAGATAGTGTTTTATAAACTATACATTTATAGTATATTACTTAATTAGTGAGCTCAGGAGATCCTTTTTCCTAGCGTGAGCAGGATGGCAACACAAGCGAAGAGAATGTTTTGATGCTTATGAGTGAGAAAAGAATCGACTGAGCTCAGGAGTTGAGTACAATAATTTTCCTTACGAGAGTGGAAAAAGTGACTACTTTTATCGCGCGCGTGAGGAAAGTTAATTATATTCAATTCCGTTAGTATCCTTATTTTAAAATAATAACAAGAAAATGACCTTGAAATCACTTCTGGACTCATCCAGTAAGGCGTGCCAACCAACGACTTTCTTTTTGGCAACTCTTGAGAGACCTGCGCACAGAAGCCAAAGTCTGAAAGTTTGACTCTGCCGTCGGCTGTGAGCAGAATAGAATCCGATTTGATGTCCCGATGAATGACTCCTTGAGAATGCAAATAAGCCAGCGGCTTGAGACATTGCGAGCAAACTGTAGCTATCTGACTCTCGTCCATGCGCGAGTGAGTCACGATATCGGTGAGAGCGCCACCTTCCAAATACTCCATCACAACCCAGAGTTCGTCTTCGACTAAAAACGAGTCGTACATCTCGACGATGTTCGGGTGGTGGTAATCGCGCATGATCACGACTTCGTTGAACAACAATTCTCGCCGCTGTTGTTTGCGTAGGTCCATTTTTTTCACTGCAACTTGGCGGTTAGTGCTTTTTTCCGTGGCAATACAAACAGTACCCGTGCTACCTTCGCCAATTTTCAAGAAATTGTCCAAATTTTCACGGGGATCGCCGCGACTTACCTGCAAATAATTATGTTTTCAATTTAATTTTTACTTTTGGTGCGAATTCTGATGGTATTCAAATCCAAAATTTTATTTAACTTTTTTGGCGGGAATTTCGGTAGAATTGAAATGTTTAATAATAATAAGTATCTATTATAGTTAAGTAATTTCATTACTTTTTTCCAACTCGCGCATGCATGGGAAAAATATTCACTCATGGGAGAATTAGTTACTTTTTCCACTCCTGAACATTTTTCCCATTCAATATTTTTAATTTCAAAATTCATAGCAAAATAAGGTTAACTTGTTCCCACTGAAAACGCGTAGAGAAAATATACCAATTTTTATGCCCTTGTTTGAAAAATTATCATGTACAACTTATTGGGAAAGTTAAACAGTATACTAATATATACTTTGTATCAGTTGCACAAAAAATGTTTCACTTTATAAAAGAAACATACCACCATTTGTAAAGCTGCACGGAACTGTTCATGTGTGAGTCTCTGCTCCGCATTTTGTTTATTCGCAGATCCCAGTGCCAGATTTCCAGATGACGCGGCACTCTTCATATTCTGATTCTGATCCGGAATTGCGCTGCCGCTTGGCGCCGCTGCTTTAGACAAATTGTGCATCGACTGAGAACTCTCAATCGGTTTCTGGAAGTGCGAATACGAAGATGATTCTTGCGCATAGTTCTGCGCATGCTTTACCACATTATGCGAACTCAATTGACTGAGCGGACGCTGCGATGCAATCGAACTCACCGGTGAGACTTTGGATTGCAGGATTGGCGCGTTTTGGCCCATGCGTTGGTCTCTTTGAAGTTCAACTTTTGTTGGTTGCTATAAAATTTCGATTTTTTGGATTTATTTATTTGTAAAACTAATGTAAAAAATAAGAAAAGTATAATAAAAGTAATAAAACAATACAAAAGAAACTATTCTTACTTGCACGTTTCCATTATACTGATTGACCACCGATCCCGTGGAACTGATCCTTTGAAACTCTCCATCCCCGAGATGCGGCAAATTCAAGTTGGCCGGATTTTGGATATTTGGTATGGGGCTTAAGTTTTGGAAGTTGAGCGGCAAGTTGGGCGGGTTTGACGCGACGTTCGGCGACGACTGCATATTTGGATTCAGATTCTGCAAATTTGGTATTAAGCTGTGTATGTTGGGATTCGTATTGGGTGGAGTAGGCTGCATTTTGTCCGGGTAGTGCCCCTTTGGGTAAGTATATTGTTGAGGTGCAACGGGGCTGGTTAGTTCTTGGCCTTCGGGCACGGATGGCGGTAGATATGCGTTTCTGTCGAAAACAATAATAATTAGTAAAATGTATTATTATGAGCAAATTAAATTAACCAATCTTCTGATTTAAAGTCATTTTGCAAATAAAAGAAAATTTACCTATAATCTCGTCTCAATCTCGGCGGACTCGACGATCTCAAAGAATTAGACCTCGCGACTGTGCTGATTTTCGGTAACCCATTTTCCGCGCCTTTGTTGTTAGTCTCCATCTGCCCAACTCGTCCCACTCTCATATCATTGTGTCCCCGAACGATCGTTTTGAGGTCCAGGATCTCCGTAGGTGTAATTTCGCTGGGATCGACGAGTGGCAGCGGACGATTCGTTGATTTGAGTATCTGATTGTTACCGACGATGGACGCCCACTGCAACGGCAGACCAACGAATTTGCCTTCACGTTTATCGAAGCCCGTGTGTACCCGGTGCTCAAAGTTCGTTGGCGTCGAGATTTGCGGTTTCTTCTTCTTCTTGGCGAACATCTTACGTTCTGTAATAAAATCTAAAAATGACACAAATTCTGTAGCAAATCGTAATAAAGTAATTTATTAAGAATATAATTTCTAAATTTTGATAAAAATGTGAAAAAAGTTTAAACATTCAAAAATAATAAATCAAAAAATAAATTTACTAAAATTAATAAGTTAAATAATTATATAATAATTAGCAAACAAGATAAATATATAGTTTCTTAATTTATTTACAAACTAAACTAATTATTTACTTATTTTTTATTAGTTTTATTGTTAGAGTTATTTTAGTAATTACTTAATTTTATTGATAAGTAAAAAATGATTAATTAGTTTTATTAGTACTTAAATTAATTACTTTAGTTAAGGTGATGACGAAGCTAACTTCGTTAGCTTCGTCTAGATAAGATAAGTAAAAAAAAAAAAGATAAATAAAATTATCGACATTACAGATTTCTTAAATTAAAATTAAATTAACAATTTAAATTACATTTAAAGCCATTATCTCTACTTTTTTTACACGTTTTGATTTATATAATATATGTTATTATATATATTATTTGAAATATATAATGATTTTTCATTTATGAAGTGAGAAAGAACGTAAAAATCATCTTATACTAAAATTACTTGTTAAAAAAATACGTTAAATGTCTTAAAATATTCTCCCATAATCCAAGAATGGCGCTCTGGTAGTTTTATACTAATTTATTGTTAAATATTATTAATATAACAAACGACAGTAACTCCGTGGTCGCAGAACTTCGCCTTTACCTTAATGCGTAAATATTAATCAATTTAATTATTTAATAATTTTTTAATTTGTAACTAAATAATTACTTTATAAATAGCTAAACTAGTTACATTTGATATATTTATGTATCAATTTATCTTATATTCTAAATTTGAAACTAAAGGTTTTATTATTGTTTTTTGAATATATAAACTTAATTTTTATTTCAAAAAACTAAATGTACAAAATATGTTCTTAAGTTCCATTTCTTTATAATTCTTCACAAATTTGATTTCATTTATTATTACATTTTTTTTTTCTTTTTTTTTTGCTAAATTGACTTACTAAATTTAGTCTTTACATACATAACTTAAAAATCATTTTCCCGACAAGTTAAAAAAATACTTTAAATTCACATTCACTTTTTGAAAAAAAAAAATAATAAAATAAATAAACAAACAAACAAATTAAACTTTTCAGTTTTCAGTTGTTTAATACTATTCACTTTTTCAATAATTTAATCTCATTTTAATGAAATTACCTTTTCGTTTTGAACTTAATTAAAAAAATGAATATTCACTAGAAAAAATGCGAAATTTCACTCATTCCACTCCGCCTTTACATGTGTTTTGACTGTCATTTACCCAAGAATTAAGTCAAACGAGGTTATCCCAAACCTTCCTTTCATCTAAAACAAACTAAACCAAACTAAACTAAACTGATTACTAAAATGACACACTTAAAACCAATTATGGAAAATGCAATTACACTTCATCGATGCATCAAAAATAACCTTCAGAAAAAGCCAAATCCAAACATAAAACCAAAATTAAATATCATTGAAAAAAATCGAATAAAAATAGAACTTACTTAAATGAGATGAAGAAAATATTTGCAGCGAAAAAAATTCGGGAAATGTGGTTTAAAAAAATGAGTTCACGAGAAAGTGAGTCGCGAGTTGGTCATTTTTGTATGGCTTCGGAGACGAAACGACAGGTTGTTTGTTGCAAGCTAAATGGCTTTCTTGACGGCGGCGTTGCCGATGTGAATGGGGGAAATGGTTGGAATGTCCGGAGGAGAGTGAGATGGATGGAGGAAGAGGGAGATGCAACATTATTTCAGATCACTTATGATAATAATATATAATAATTGTTATAATAATAATTTTATACATAAAATTAAAATATTATTATTAAATTAAAACTCCGCTCGGGAAAATGAATTTTCGTTTTTATCTCCCTTGGTGTAAAATATACTATTATATTCACTAGATTACTTACATCTAATTTATTTAGTTGTGTTACTTATTGTATACATTTTTGTTGATTTATTTATATATAAAAAATCTAACTACAATTAATTAATCATCTATATATCTACTATCTAAACTAATAAACTAACAAAAATGTTAGTAACCACCTAACAAAATAATGACTTTATATAATTAAATATAGCATTCAACTAAATAAACTAATAGCTTTAGTTAATTTACTTTAGTTAATTTATTTATAAAAAAAATGCAATACAAATCGTTTTAACGCTTCCTACGTATACGATGGGATAATTACATTAGACATTTCAAGTATACGAACAATTTTTCTAAATGTCATTGTTTTAAAAATGTGGTGAATCGTGGCTCGACTTTTAGTAGCACACATTCCTGGATTCACCTAACAAACAGGGAACCACGAAAATCTGATCAAAGTGGCCGGCAGCGGGAATCGAACTCGATACCTTCCGCATGCGAATATGACAGTTTTAGTCACTAAGCCATCACGCTCGATTTTTTTACATAAAAAAACCCTTTGTTAGTATAAACTGGTTATTAAATTAACTAAATTAGAAAATTAACCAATTAACTAAATAAACTAACTAAGTTACAAATGTATAAAATAAAAAATTAAACAAATGAACTAAACAAAATTCTTAAAAAGCAAAGCTTTTATTTTATAATTCTTATTTCATCATGATCATTTGCATTCATTCATTCTTAAAAAGCAAAGTTGTTTTTGAAGTTGCAGTTAGTTATATTATATTTCATATTATACAGTAAAGTTGGTATCGAGTTATTAGTTTAAATCAGGAGAATGACTCGAAAGCCATTTTTGTGTTACTTTTATTTAACTTAAAATTATCGGCCGAGAGATAGCGGTTGTGAGCACCTGGTCCTACATACAACTGTGATACATAACTTAAAAATTTCATTCCAATATTAAAACATATTTAAAAAGAAACAAAAGTTTTAATATGATTAAATCACGTTTCTGTCCATTTTGAATACAAATTGAAATATATAGAATAATAGTATATTTTGCACCAAGGGAAATGAAAAAGGAAATTCGCTACCAAGTGCGAAGTTTACAATCCGAGCCGAAGGCGAGGTTTGTAATCGCACGAGGAGAGAATTTTCTTTTATTTTCCATGGTGCAAACAATGTTTTTCATCACAACGAAGCAGAAAATGCAGTTTCTTCAAAACTTCCTAGACATAAACTGCATTTTCTATGTGTGGCGAAAATGATATTCTTCAAAGAGAATATATATCAAAATTTGTCTTCTAAAGCATTAATACATATAAAAAGCAATGTTGCGACATGATAAAATAAGGATTTAATAAATTTATCAGTAATATGTTTCACTTTAGTTGGACGCTCATTCAATTTTATGAATGCTCGTTAGACGCTTTATGGACTTTCTATAGACGCTCTATGGACACTCTATAAACGCTCTATGAATGCCCAATAGACGCTCTATAAACGCTCTATGAACGCTCTGAAGACGCTTTAAAGACGCTGTATGGACGCTATATATATTTATTATAAAGTCTACGACACTTTGGAGGTCTAGAGCTATATTCCCATAAAATTTGGTTGAAATCGGTTCAGTAGAATTCACATGATTGACATACAAAATACAAACATAATTTGAATTTTATATATTGGTAAGGATTTACATATTCACGAATGCAACTAAAAATTTTATAATTTTCTCTATGGACGCTCTATAGACGCTTTAAAGACTTTTTTTCGCATATTTTTGTTCTCTTTCAATATTCAAAAATACACTGGGGAAAAAACTTTTCTTTTATTTTGTTCGAAATTGAATGATATTTCGAATGCTGACAGCCAATATCAAGTTTTCAGTGTTTCTTTTTTCCGTACAAGCGTTTAAAGTTTGCAACAATTTAAAAAAAAAGTTGTTTTAGTTTTTTTAAAATTTACTAGACAGAAAACAAAGAATTAAAAATTTGATTAAAGTCATCTTAAGGTAATGGCGAAGTTCTGCTACCCCGGAGTTAGTGTCTTTTTTAATAGTATTAATATTATGCAAATCATTAATATTTTTAAATAATATACTAAATAACATTTTATATTAATCAAAATGTGCAAAAAAAGTGCGAAAATGTCGCTCTGGTCTTCAAATTTAATTCCAGTTGTTTATTAAATTTTAATTTAAAAAATCTGTAATGTCGGTAATCATAGCTTTGACATCGCCTTAAAGGGGACATTTTGCTCTACAATTTGAAAAATAATCGTCAAAATTGGATGTAAATTGACGGAAATACAACCGTTTGAAAAAAGCTATTTTTTCACGTTTTTATAAGTGTTGCGTTTTTCCCGCCATTGTATATTTTTCAGTTTATTTGCGACAATTACTTATCCAGTTAATTTTAATAACTTAACAATTTAGTTCTTTTTCTTAAGGTGTGTTTGAGCAAGAACAGTATTTTATATTAATAAAAGACAAACTTACGTGAAACGAATTGTCTGTCCGCACACAATCGAAAATATATTTTCAAAATATATATAAAATATATTTTGCAGAAAAATAATATATTTGCGGCAAGAAATTGTATAAATGGCATATATTTTTTATATATTTTCAAAAATATATAATAAATATATATTTTGTATACGTAAAACGGCAAGAAATTATATATTTAAATATATTTTGAGAAATATATTTTCGTCCCTGTGTTGTTGCTTTTTATTTAATTTGTTTAAAACATTTGTTTGGTTCATAATCGATTCCTGATTAGTCCCTTTTTATCAGGAAAATGTATGTACATGGACAGTATTCATGAAAATGATCCAAGTGATTTTGATAGCACAATATATACTTGTCCTTGTCTTTCTCCATGTGATAAAAAAAGATATAATAAAATATAAACTGAACGAGCGTTTCGTGAATACAGTTACAATCATGTATCGCATTTGATGCGGACTAAGAGAAAGTGAGACAGTAAGATGGTGTGAAGGTAGGCGCACTCGACTGAATAATGTGAGCTGAGTTGGCTATGCTGTTGGAACATGTCACCAGAAGGTTTGCGTAAAGCGGGCGTAGTTTGCGTACCTACGAGCAATATGTGCGCCTTGTACTTGGCGAGCGCGTAGGCGTTGGCGAGTGGTGGTGTGTGGACGAGAAGGGTGGACCGTGACACGACACCGCGACGCATCCCTCCGAGCAGAGCCCGAGAAGTGTGCTTTTCCAAGTTGCTCGCGACAACAAACTCTCGTTTGCCAATCGGCTGCCGTCGCCGGCTGTGGCTCACCAAAATCCAAATCCAAAACTTATCTTTCACCAAAAAGGCCACAACCTTAAAAAAAGCCAGTGACGTTTTTACCTTAGTGTGCGTTCGCGGGATGCTGTTTGGAATTGTGGAACTTGGCTGGTGATTTGAGTGAAACGAATCGATTCAATTGTCGTGATTTCATTTCGATGGCTGATTAGCGCTACGCACAACCAAATTTCTCTCTCATTGTGAGCAAGTGTGTCTGTGTGTGTGTGTGTGTGTGTCAGTGTGCGCGCAAGACATGCTGCGTTCGTGTGCGCGAGCTTCGGCGGCGTCGCGCACCGACCGCGGACACTCTTCCGTCGACCCAAATGTACGTACCCCATAAAAAAGGTCAGACACGCCGTTTCCCCCTTCCTCCTTCCACTCCCCGTTTCATTTCATTTCATCATCTTCAGCGATTTTTCCGAAATAGCATTTTCCCAAATTCTCAACAGCCATTCTCTTTAACTCTCCTTTTCTCTCTTTCTCTTTCTCGCTTTCTTTCTCCTTCTGATCTCTTTTTCTCCTGAAGAGCGACAAATCTATACGGAAAAAAGTTATTGAACCGACGACAACAATTGTTGTACATTTGGTTACAATTGTTGTAAACTTGATTACAAAGGCATCAAGTATACTATAATTGAGGAGAAATGTCCAACAGTTGTTGTCAGTTTGACAATTATTTACCGAAAACTCAAAATCTAGACGGACAAAAATGTTTAAATCGACAACACCAATTGTTGTACATTTGATTAGGATTATTATAAACTTGGCTACAGATAGATCAAGTTTATTATAATTGGTGAGAAATGTCCAAAAATTTTTGTTACCTATTCGATCATTTTTTTTTTTTTTCCGTTTGGTAAGTAATTTTAAGTAATGCTCATTGTATTTTGTTCTTGTACAATAAAAATAACAATCACAAATAGATGAATGAAAATAAGTGAAGAATATTTGAAAGAATAAGAGCTCTTGATCGCCTCTGTGTTTACCAGCAAATCTCGCCTCTGCGCGTTTCGACCGCAACTTCGCACCGATTCAGAAGAGATGGAGGAAGTGGGCTTGGTTTTTTATCCCGTATTTAAGTTAATTCTTGATGCATTTGGGATTTAAGAATTATATTAATTAGATAAAAGCAAATTAAATGTTCCACAAATCACTGAAATCGTTCTAAAAAAAAGATCTTTTAATGAAATATTGACAAAGTATGAACATAAAAAATAATATTTCATAAAAAAACAACTTTTTTACACGCAAATTTATAGTTTTTATGAGGATTGTTACATTGTGAAATTAATATTACTTCTTTAGTATCACATTTATTAAGAATAAATAGAAAACCTTATTAGCTTTAACTTTTAATATATTTTTCGTCTAACCTGCACTCGAAGTGTCACTTCGATCTCTGTGAAGCGGCGCGCGAAGTATTATTTCGCGTACCGCCACAGAGAAAGAAGTGACATTTCATGTACAGATTAGGACGAAAAAATATTTTCATATGTGACAATTATTGCATCCAGTTTTTTTAGAAACAATAATTGTCAGATGAGTAGTTTAAATTCAATTATATAAATTGTAAAAGGTAGTAGGTTTCCTAACTTTTTCCCCAATTTTTTCTAAGAAAATAAAAAAATGCATTAAAAAAACTATTATAAATTATTATTATTATACATTTTAATATTAAAATGTACAATTTAAAAATAAAAAAAATACTCAAAAAATCGCTTTAGTGTTTTAATAACTCTACGAAATTAGAAATATATTATATTAAAATTGCAACCATGCAATTAGATTGACTCAAGATAACACATTTCATACAATTTATAATTTTCGAATTCAATTTGTATGTAACAATTATTAAAATCAGACGATAATACACATTAAAATGAATGTCATGTGAATTATAGTAATACGATTCACGTTTATTGAACATAGAACACAATCAAAAACGATTACATTAATTCTTGTTTATTTTCAGCTCAATTGAGAATACCACCAAAAAATATTCCAATGAAATTAATATTGAATTCAATGTAACCCTTCATTAATTATAACTATTAATTTATAAAAATTTTCCATACATCCAAAAATAGTTCATATTTAGCCCAACATTAAGTGAGATATATGTTTTGTTCACAATAATAAACAAACATTAACTAATGTAATATACAAAAGCAAATTAGATAGATGTGAGTAATGTAAAACATATTCTAGAACATTGGATTACATGTACATACAATGGAACTACCTTAATTTTGATAAAAAGAGAGGACGGTTGAAAAGTGAATTGAACATTTTAAAATGAATCTCGAAGGTAGATCAAATTTCAAAGTTCTGGGTGGATCGGGTTTACACACGCTGATTCAGAAAGTTAAGAAGTAATGGCTGGTAGAGTAAAACGAACTCGGCATAAAGTTGTTTAAATCAGCTTAAATTACATTGTTCTTTAAGAGTCAAAATTAATTTGTATAATAAATATATACAAATCAAAAATACATCATGAAACGAAGTTATATATAACTTCGTTTAAAAAAATGTATACATTTTTCTTTTGTCTCTGACTTTAGCTTTTGCATGTTTTAGCATAATAATAATAATCGTGAAAAAAGATCAAACGAGGAAATGAAATAAGAAGCTGTTTTGTCTAAACTATCAGCGTCCAATAATTAAAGTTGACTGTACAAAAAGTACTTGAAATGTTAATTCAGAGTGACTAATTCAAAATAGTTTAGAGCTAATTTTCTGTCCACAGACTCGGCGAAACTTTATAAGCCGACTGCGACTTGTGACTGCGGAAAAAGCTAAACTTAATTAAAATACTCGCTGGAAAACAAAATCGTTGTCATTTTTGCCGTTACAAGAAACGTATAATCTTGTCTAAAGTCAACAAAATTCCAGCGTCATTATATCATTTAAACAAAGTGTCATTAACCATTTTCTTTTAACATCAACAAATATGTAAGGTCATTAAACAATTCTCGACTTATTTTGCTAAAGGGGGAAAAACAACAAAAAACAAAAAATGCACTGACGACAAAATGAAAACAAAAAAGGCATAAAACAAAAGATAACAGAATTCATGCAATGACATAGCTTGTTGATGAAGTATACTTATTACTACTTATGATAAATTAAGAATCATTTGGAAAAATGATGTTGATTTGAAATATGTCTGCGGGTGCTTTTCTCATGTTTTGGTGAGTACATTTTGGGGGACCGGTGAATGGGCGAGAGTTTGCTGACGTATCCGGAAAACATTGAAATACCCTCAACATACGCTTTCTTTTTGCCTACAATACAATGCAAATCATTGGATAATAATGCCAAGTCCTTAGACAAGACTAAAATGTCTGATCAATATTTGAGTTTGTTGTCTTAGTGAACTCACGGGGGCCACTGTACAATCACAAACCACAGACCTACGGAAGAGGAGAAAGCCAAAGGAATGAAAAAGAGGGATATTAATAACTTAACAATAAAAAGAGAGACTTGCAGAAAGATAAAAAGAGTTGGATGGAAATTCACATGTTGTATTTACTTTTACTTTCCGATTTTATTATGAACAAGTTGTTTTTACATTCAAGTCTGAGCTTACGCCGTTTTGTCACGTGAGAACATAATTATTGCACGGATATCGATCATATTTCAAGCTAAGCTATTGTACCATTTTTTGTTTAATGCCAAACAATGGATTCATTCAAATGAGGTTAATCAAAATGTTAATATAACTGCATCATATATTGATAACAATATTAATAATAATACTACTACTGCTTCTACTACTACTACTACTACTACTACTAATAATAATAATAAGAATAATAATAATAATAATAATAATAATAATAATAATAATAATAATAATGATAATTGATATAGTTGGAAACATGTCTACGTAATTTGAGCGGAAAATTGGGTAGAAAAACAGAAGAAAACTAGCATGAATTTTATCATCAAACGCTGGCATGGATTTGCCGGTTGTTCAAGTGAAAGAATAGGGGTTTGTAGGTGATTGGAATGTGTGATAATTGGATTGTGATACGAAGAAAGGGCTTTTACGCGTTCAAACAGATTTTTTTCTTTAAAACTGACAAACGAAAGTCTCCGAGTCCACCTTATGAATTCAAAGATATCCAGAGAGCCCAAAGTTGAGATTAATCGCCTTATCTAATTATAGTTTATATTCGTCAATGTTTGTCAACGGAGTGAATTCTAACGATCAGCATAGTTTCATTAAAATTTTTTTAATTTTAATGAAAATGTCGATTAGAAAAACGTCAAATGAGAATAAAGTTCGAATAGATAAAATCTTAACTTTGAAATAATTCAGGAATTTTCTTTAAATTAAATTAAATTCTCAATAATTGTCTCTATCGGCGATCGCGTATTCCCTCCACTCAGGCATTTCACTGGTTCCCATTATCCCCACTTTTATTACACAAACAATCTGGTTTGGACCGTCTTAAGGGTTAAACAAAATTTTGAAACAATTTTATAAATTTGGTACATAATTTGGGCTATAAAAATAACGGTTATTTAGTAAAAATACGAACTCATTCAAATATTGTTAAATTTTTTGTAAAAGTTAATATTATTAATTAAATTATGTTAAGTTGATATCCCAGACTTTGATTGCATTCTGTCTCAGAAAATTTAAAAAAATGGAATTCTCCAATCTTTATAAAAATATCAAAAACCAAAATTTGTTTGCATAAGAAATTTCCTAAAATGTATTAAAATATCAAAAAATATTTGAAATTGTTTACAAAATTGCAGAACATTTTTAGAAAAGAGAAACTACGTTTTCTATTTTTTTTATAAAAAATGGTTCGAAAAATTGAACATATTAAAATTTCCTAGAAGTGTCCCCAAACTGCTTTGAAGAACACCAAAATCCCTAGAAATTACCTGGAAAAAATCGATTTCTTGACATTTATTTGCTGCGAAATAATTGAATTTAAGTTAATGATGAGGAAGTGTTCGTCCGTAATTACGTGTATTTGTGAAACGCAGAGAACAAGAAGCACCGTTTCATCCAACCAACAAAAAAAAACGAGGGAATTCCTCTAGTTAAATTATACGCTAATTAGATGAAGCGTAAATGTTTTGTTGCTCTCTTTTTTCTACATCCGGATTTCCAACATTTTTCCGCTACTTTGCTTTCATTTTCTGTTATTTCTGTCTCTATTTATATCTCTATGCATCTTTGTTTTCTTTTTTTCATCTTTTTCCTCCTTCATTTTTGTTGAACTAACTAACGCCTTCGTTTGAATTGAAATGAATATTATTTTGAAAATGTGTCTCTTTCATTTACAGTGAGAAATCGTTTTGAGAACGTCCAGAATTGCCTCAAATGCATTACCTTTAATCCATTTTGAATATTGCTGCGCCTAAATTGCATTTCTGGCATGTGACAGGAGACAAGTGCCTGAACGAAGATAAACGATAAAAGGTAAAAAACATAAAATTATACAAATTATTTGGCTAATTTAAATAAAAATATTATTTTTACAACTATAAAAGTTTACCTAAAAGTGTTTTCATATTTGTAATTAAAATTAAAAAAAATATACTGGCAATTTATACTAAAACTGATATGGTGCGTAACATTAAGTTATAATTTGTTTTCTTCCATTTCTAACATATTTATGAATAACTTAACATGTCATTTTTATCTATTTCTCAATGTTCACATTGCGTCCGATTCCAGCTAATCAGAGAATGAATAAAAAGAGACACGTTTCTAATTCATTTCTTTGACATATGGTTAATTTCATCTTCTAATCAACTAAGCGAAATAAGTAAATTAACTAAAATAACTAACTTAACTAATACCCGAAACTAATGATAATAGTGAATTCACTTAGTAACTAATTTATTTAATTGAAGTGATTATATTATACTTACAGGCCTCTCAGTGACTCACTTTTCTCACTTTTTTAGACTTTTTTTTAAATTACTCACTTTTCTCACTTTTTGAGTATATATTTTAAATCTAAATTTAATAATTTTTTGGAAACTTGTAAAAAAATATTTTGAATATTTAAAGAGGAATAATATTGTCAAGATTCAGGTGGCTCAAGCAATGCTTGAAACTGTCATCAAATTATGAATAAAAGAGCGGGAAGCTGATTCAAAAACTTCAGGTTTAGAATCAACTATAAACAAAAGGAAATCTTTATTGATTACATCGTTCATAAATAAACAATCAAAGAAAGATGAATAACTATTTTATATAAAGTATTTTTGTTTCTAAATTCTGTTAAGGTGGTACTATCATTAAGGTAAAATAGTCAGAATTTGATGGAAATTTGTAAATATCTTAGTTAAGTAAGTTTTAACTCAATTGAACAATTGCTCAAAATTTCAAGATAATTGACTATGCTAAAGTCAAGATATTTAATGATGAAAATTGAATAAAATACATTAGCGATATAGGAAGCAGGGCCGAAAATAGTACAATTTTTTAAATTACTTACATAATAATACGCAGATGTGAATAAAAATTAAAATATAAGTTATGAACATAATGAATAAAAAGTTATCAAAATGACAAAGCAATTCACTATATAGTTTTGTTGTTATTCACAATCAAATGTTGAAAATATACCCTTTTTGGCCATTATTAAGAGAACTCTGCTACTGAGATAGGCAATTTATGATGTTATTGTTATATATTCATAGACAAAATTAAAATAAAAATAGATTTAAACAATATGTACTGTTATTGGAAATTGTTATCTACATAAACTAACTTTTAAACATGATTATTTATAAGAACCCAAAGAATACGCTATTTATCGATAGAACCATCTTAATAACTTAAAATTATACTCAAAAAGAATGTACAAAGATTAATAATTGATATGTATATCTTGTTTTTTAGTAATTTTTTTTATCAATTACTCACTATTTACTCACTATTTTCAAAAATATTCCTCACTATTCGATTACTTTTTACATTTCTACACGGAAAATAGTTTTGGGCAATAGTTGCCCAAAATCATGGTACAACTGTTCAACATACGATTTGAATGAACGGTTGCTCTGATTCGGGGTAACAGTTACTCTTTTAGAGCAATAGTTCTACCAATTCGGGGTGACTATTACCCCGAATCAGAGTAACCTTTCGTCTAATTTTATGTTGAGAAGTTGTACCATGAATTCGGGCAACTGTTGCGCAAAACTATTTTTCGTGTAGTCGCTGAGAAACTTTTTTTCGTTTCTACGAAAGAATTTTAATCGGGCGTTCATGGGGGCTATGCGGGGCATATTTTGGGGCCTTAAATGAAAACCTTGCGCAGGCTCTGTATGAATGTAACGTATCGGAGAGCATAGGGCTCACAAGGCAGCCTTGAGAAGGCTGGCCACGGTATCGCCGTGCAAAGCATGCCACTTAAACACCATAAAATAACAAAATTTCGCCTCTGAATGGGGAGAGGAGGGGATCAACTTTTTTTTGCATCAGGAGGCTTTATTTATACCTTTTGCGTACCTTGCGTGGGTGGCTCCTACATGGTAAGGTGGCCATAAAATTTCAGCATTTTTGACACGGGCGTGCCATTGAAAAAGCGACATGAGCGTCATATGTTTACTTTTATATGGCAACCCATGGCGGACATACCTAATAATAACCTTGCAAAACCCCAGATAATATTCGTTGGGTACACCCTTTCGGGGATGCCTTTCATGTACCTTGCGTGGCCCCTACATGGTGAACCCATCAAATTTCAGCATTAATGACATGGGCTTGCCTTTGAAAAAGCACTATGAAAGCAACATGCTTAATTTTGTAGGGCAGCCCTTAGCGGGTATGCCTTATGCAAATCTAAACAGGACCTCGCAGGATTTCAATGTAGCATCCCTGAAAAGGTTTTTCTTATATTAACCATTACTGGTCTCAGCAAGGTTTTCGTGTGGCTTTCTTTTATGGTTTGCCCTGTAAAGACTAGCCAATTTGGCTAGTATTTTCGTAAATTTGCTCGATCAAATTTTTACTTGGGTTGGTTTAGTTATTTAGTTTCGTTAATTTGCCATGTTAGTCAGTTTAGTTTCATTGTCAATTGAGTTTTATATTATATATATGAGATTTGATACTTAATTCAAAAGAAGTTAGAAAAATCGATCGAATAAAAATGAAGATTTGAGTTGACTTCTGTGACACATTATAAGCTTGTAAAAGTTCATCAAAGAGAAAGCAAAAAATAAAGTTAAATTTGTTCGTTCCAGCAGCACGTGTTCTAACGTTCAATTAAATTCATCATGGCTGACTGATCAAACAATGCATCGTGCGTTGTTATTTGAGTCCGACAATCATGTTATTAAATCATGCTTCCTGTTTATTATTGTAAATACGTGATTCGAGAAAAAGTTAAAAGACACATTTCTGTAGATTTTACATTTAAATTGTATAGAAATACTCTTCAAAATAATTTAATTACAAAATGCTCCAGAAATATCATTAAAAAATATCCTTGGCATTCTTCAAAAATATAATTAATATTAATTTATTTTTAGTATTATAAATAATTAATTACATAAAAAATAAGCATATAGGTTGTTATAGGGTGTAAATAAGCTATGTAAACATAAGTATTTCTCTTTGTTTATCACATTGTTTTTAGAGATATGAAAATAACGGGGGCCACCTGATCTGCCGAATTTGCATAGTCCCTAGCGTTACATTTGCATTTAAAATCATACAAATAAATCGATAAAATATCAAAATTTAAAAGAAACATTTAACTATAATAACTAATTATTACTTTATCTGCGACTTAAAATAAATATTAAAAATTATAATCGTTATAATGCTTAATTATTACTTTACATAAAACTAATAATGTTTAAATACTAAAAGTAATAATCTTTATAATGTAAAATAGCTTTTTGTTAAAAGTACAATTCAACTTAACAATAAAATGTCAACAAAACAAAGTGATAAATGTTCATTTGATACAAAAAACCAATCACAGGACGACTTTTCCGTTCAGTATTTGAAAGCCGTCCTGTGATTGGTCTTGTATCAAATAATGATTCATCCCTTTGTTTTGTTGACATTTTAATATTGAGTTGAATTTTACTTTCAACAAAAAAACTATTTTTTCTCTTTATGATGATGATAATAATGTTAATAATAATAATAATAATTTTTTCATTGTATTTAATGTTTTTTTTGCTATTTATTTTTGCAGACGAGGCCCTCCATTGCTTCATACGGAAGATACAAATAAGGATCAGCTGTTATGTCAAACAATCAGCTAGTTGACTCGTGTTTGTAAGTACATATTCTGGCGGTATACTTATGAATTAATCAAAACGCATTATCACAAACTAAAATGCTATATTTACTTAACAAAAATAGTATATTACGCAACAAATGAAATGAAATCGGGAATCCGTTTTTGATTTCATTTCACTTGTTGCGTACGATATTTTTTGTCACGAGGGAGGGGACAAAGTCATTTCCCTAAAACTGCCATTTATATAAAAAAAATGCCATTTATATAAAACAAAAAAATACTATTTCTCTCTTTGAGTGACGAACAGTATTTTTTCTCACACGTGTATCGTCTTTTCTTCCCTCAAAAGTGGGACGAAAGTGGCACTTTCTCTCCCTCGGGAGGGAAAGTTTTGTTTAACTTAAATAAGTGAAAATGCCACTTTTATCCCATTTTTCGAGGAAGAAATAGTATATTACACAACAAGGGAGATGAGCGGAGTTTACAAGCCGAGCCGAAGGCAAGGTTTGTAACCGCGAGGGAAACGAATTTCCGATCATCTCCCATGTTGCGTACTATATTTTTCGTTACGAGGGAGGGAAAAAAGCCATTTTCCTAAATCTCCCTAGGGAGGAAAATGGCATTTCCCTCCCCGAGTAACGAAAAGATCTTTCCGATACACTGGTGAGAAAAAATATCGTCCTCAACTAGGGAAAAATTGCCGATTCGACTCGTGTGAGATTTCTGCACTCGCCTTCGGATCGTGCATCAAACCTCACACTCGTCTAGAATCGGCAACTTTTCTCCCTAGTTGAGGAATATACTAATTCCGCAACACTTTTGCGTGCGAAAAACACTGTTCTTCACTCGTGTTTCAACTAACTTCACTCATAAAGAAATATACTATTAGTTATGTTTAGCGAATATAGCTGCAGAATTAAGTAGAGTTACATTTCGTTTGCCAATGATATTTCACTTTGATATTTAGTACAATTACGTACTGTATATCATATTTGAACAATATATATTATATTCCATACTAATTTGTGTAATAATTAATATTTTAACTACACAATTATTCATTAGCATTGATAAATAATAGACTGATTGAATTAGACAAAATGTCTGACAAATTTTACTTTGTTTTGTCTGAAATAAATGAAAACTAGTTAAAACTTGACAAACATTCATAATTATTATTATAAATTCCTTTATAGCCTTCTAGTTTTGTTCGTCTAATCGCGAACAAATGCTCCAAACAAATTAAAGTTAAATTCAACTCAATTTCTGTGATCAAGTTTGTACAAAACGAAGAAAAGTACGACTTATAATCGGATCAACATAACACTTAAAGCACTGAAATAAAGACATTAACTGCATCTTGATTCACTCGATTGATTCAATCATGTTTACTACCAAATGGCGTCCATTTTGATAGAAAAAACTTTTTGTTTAAGAGGACAAAAATGTTTTTAAACTAGAAAAAACTTGTTTAAATATAATTTTGTTGAATAAGTGCAAATGAAAAGTTGAAGCAGATAATTAAAATTAACTTATTAATGAACTAAATTGGCGATCAATTTGAGACAATGTGAGGCTTACGTCATGAAAGTTGGATGTCGTTGAATGTATAATTGAGTGCTTATAAATAGCAAGAGGTGTGTTAATTTAATGTTTGTCTTGAAAAGTTGTAATAATGCATACTTTAAATGCTATAAGATGGAAAGTTGTTGCGAAAACAAGTAGGAAAGACAATGATAATAACTTATTCAAATCAGGTTGGTGAATCGTCGCATCGAGCAGAGGCAGGAGCATAACATAACACGCACGGAAATCACACAAAGGTGATGAAATTGTCATTAAACAACTGTTGGTATTGTCAATTTCTTCAGTTTGTGCTTCTAATCTTCTTTCCTTTGTTTTGCATTTTTGTAATTATGGTTATGTATCTGTGTTTGTAGTTTCAAAAAAAAAAAAAAAAAAAAAAAAAAAAAAAAAAAAAAAAAAAA
>JABFPJ010001893.1:0-22397 GCA_022817425.1 Gryon sp. ZL-2020 | reverse complement strand
CACACCATGCGCTAAAATATTACATTACATTTTAGGTTTAACATATAAAACAATAAGAACAATATTAAATCAAAAAGTTCATTAAAAACAAATATGTATAATAATTTATTTCAAATAATTAATAATAATACAATTGAAAAAGTAACAAAAAAAATCAAAATCACAAAAGCATTTGCACCCAATTTTAATTTAAGGTTAAATAAACAATGCTTAGATAAACACATATTCATTTTATTATACTTACATATAAACAAAGATAAAAGATGTTGCATCTTATATGAATTGAAAAATTCCTCCATTTTTATAAAACTTTTGATTCCGATTAAAATATTGTTGATTAAAATATTGTTAAAGATTTATTCGACAATAAACATGTGATTACTTATTTCACTTTACATCATAAACATGTGATGGCCTATTAGACGAATTTTCAAATTGGAAATTCCGAAACGTAGGTTAGTTGTACTCTCTGACGTAGAGAGCGCTGTTGCACTTTCAGTTTCGGAAAGCGGCTTTCCTACGTTAGGACAGTAGCGTTCCCAAAACAAGAGCGCCGTCTACTTAACGCCTGATAGGACAATGTTACTGCGTTTAGACGAGCAGTTATTTCAGTTAGGACAACGGCTGTCAAAAACTATTTTCCGTGTATCAGTTAGCTTAGTGGCAACGTAGCATGAATGACGATACGGTTGTCCACGATGCAAGCAGGTCATAACTTAAATTCATCTTTCTGCGGCTCTAACAGACAACGCGGACGAAAACGTGAAAAAAGGAAAAGCTGCTGAAAATCAGCTCCAATCATTTTACGACACGTAACTTGTCAACAAATTGTCTACACTTTGGATCTCTCAGTTATTTAACGGTGAAATTGTGTTGAAAATCACAGACGAAGGAACGAATAAAAAAGTATTCAATATAAAACAACAGACAGCGATAACATTTGTATTATAAAGAAAAAAGAAAAAAAAGGACGAAAAGATTGTTGGAAAAAGAAAAAGGGTCGAAAGTGTTTGGGAATGGAAAGAATGTTGAGGCAGCGGACGTGGAAATGCTGTGATAAGTTGATCTGCTGCTCTGGCGATATGTTTTGGTGATCATTTGTTTAAACGGCCACGCGCAAGTGTTGTGGGATTGATTTTTTTTCTTCTCAAAACAAAATGTAAGCGAAGCCTGTTGATTTTCATCGTAACAATTCAAGCAAACAAACAACTTTCAGCATCACAGTTGCTTATATATGTGTCACAACTCATCTCATACGCTGTCTCGAAGCTCACTAAATAAATAACTGTACATTATAAACGTCAACTGTGTGTACTCATCTAATCAATAACATTTTGTTTAAATAAATTTAATTAATTCAGTTAATAATATTATCTTTTCATCTACAATTTTCAAATTTTACTTTTCATATTATTAACTTTTCTAATAATACAATTCTAATTTTTCTTAAAATAATTCATTGTTGTGCTCAATTATTTGTTTTGACATTTTCATGTATATTATTGTTGTTAAATTATATTTTATATATATTGCGATAATGAAACATATAGACTTTTAAAAAGTACGATAGTATATCTTTGTAATTTCAGTGTACTTTAATTTTCTACTTATTTTAATTACGTCACAATAATATTTAACTGACATTACTTTTTATTAGCGAAAAACTTTCTCTTGTCCTATTATCTAATAAAAATTGTATTTTGGAGTAAACTTTTGTTACACTTTCACTCTGTATATTTCATCAAATGACATTAATAAACAATAAAAAGAATATTCAGCTCTTAGATTTTGATGGATAAAAATCGATGCAAAATTATTCAAAAAGTCCTTTTACAATATAAAATGTGCAATTATTTATATATTTATTTTATGTGTTTGTATTTTATAACAAGTAACTTTTTCTTTATTGAGACATTAAAAAGTTTGAAACTATTATAACTACAGACTGTCGTTAATTTGTAATTATCCGCTGACTTTTCACGTCAATCAAGAAAGTTGTCTTTTGTATACACTAATTGTATTATTCTTATGCCGGACAATTATTTCACATAACAAATTGATTTTCATTATTTCTTAATTAAAGGTGATGATATTTAAAAAGGCAAATAATCAAATAGTAAGCTATTATTATGCTTAAATAACAAGAAAATTAAACTTAAAAAAATGCAATGGTAAAAATAAGATTAATAAAAGATTTATTTCATGATATTATTTTGAATTGATATTTTGCTTTGTAAAATAGAGAAGAAAAATGCTTCATGGTAATTATTATTTAAAAGAGCAAAGTTTAAATAATAATAACATTGTCAAAAGTAATGACATATTCAATTAAAACGAACGAGTTGTAATTCTAATTATGAAAGAAGCCATTTGAAATTGAAGATAAATAATTGAATGAAGAAATGAATCAGTAAGAAAAGGTCAAAAGCAAAAAAATGCGGCGGAAATTAGAGAATTGTAATAACATAAGTGTCTATCGAATAAAAATTAATAGATGAAATCAAACGGAAGTTGAAACTGAAATCAAGTTTCTTTTACTTTTTTGTTACCTTCTACTTTCTTTAATAGCTACTTTTTCTCGGAAGATGATATTAATTTGTGTAGATTAAGTAATCAAAGAAAAATTGAATTTGAATATCTTAAAACCATATTTACAGATAATCAATGCATTGTTATTAATTAGTAAGCTTAATAATTGAACGATACAGATCTATTTGTTTCCGAATCTATTTGTATAAGTATTTCTTAACAACTTTTATGGAACTTTTGCACAAAAGTAAATATTATGATAAAATGTATTAAAGTGCATTTGATTTTTTCAAAAAGCATTTGTTCAGATAAAAGGGAATTATCGGTGTAAATTTTTCTCAAAACGTAGTACCTGTTCGATAAATTGTTATCTATGAATTATCTATTAAAGAAAGTTATGAATCATTTCAGTTTTGAGCTATCGATTTCATACAAATAGTTGCAAACAAATTCTTGTTTGCAAATATTTGCAAAATCAGTAATATTATTAATATAAAACGTATTTATTTACGATATATATATTATCGTAATATAAATATAATTTATCTAAAAAGGAAAATGAAATTCACAAAGTCTAATTGACTATCATTAAAATTATCAATCTCTTAAAAAACGAGTTGATTTATCCATTTCTTTTATCGTTATGCAACCAATACTTTTGTGCGAAACAGCGTTATCATTTTTGAAAGACAAACAGTTTTACTTTTAATTATAATTTTGTGTTTGCAGTTAATTGTTAATTGAAAGAAAGACTCATAATGATTCTCGTAAAAAAGGAAAAAGAATTAACAGAACAGGAAAAAAAAATGAGTAAAATATTCGCATGTATAAACATAGAGTCTGTCAGCAATTTCATTTGTCAAGCACAACAAAATCTGCTTTCACATTAGCTGTGCACTTGAACAATATTACCTGACACTAAGGTATATATACATGTCGTATGAAATTTATGTCAATGTCTTCAATGCAAATATGTCCATATAAAGAAAATATCTACACTTACGTGTATTTTGTCATTTAAATGATAACTAAAAATGCTCTATTAGTAGTACCGAATTATGCCTATATATAACATACACATATAAATATATATATAGACGTTAGGGTAAAAAAATGAATTTGAGATCTTCTTTAAATAAAAAAGTGAAAGTTTTTAAGTGAAGAAACGTTTCCTCGACTTTGTTGACATAAAAAATCATTCATTCTTTTTTTTGCACTTGGAAAATGAAGAAATAAAAAAGCACATTCAAAAATATAAAAATTTATTAATAATATATATATATAATAAACATTTATTTGTACGTAATAAATGTATAATTTATATAATTATTTGTTTGACCTTGAATCAATTAATCAAATTTCAGTTATCATTCCACTTTAAACATGATTTTAATCCCTGATCAATGTTA
Source organism: Gryon sp. ZL-2020 (assembly GCA_022817425.1). Taxonomy (NCBI): domain Eukaryota; kingdom Metazoa; phylum Arthropoda; class Insecta; order Hymenoptera; family Scelionidae; genus Gryon; species Gryon sp. ZL-2020. The sequence goes on along the minus strand of JABFPJ010001893.1, from coordinate 18,459 downwards.
ACTGAATATAATTTAAGCGAACACTTGATAACTGATCCAACATTCAATATCAATATATTCAACCTGGTGGAGGCATTTGAAAGTTGATTGAACGTTAAATCTCATTAAACTTTTTTTTACAAAAATTAGAAGTGTTTCTTCTAGGAACATGATAGTAGATCTAGTAGTACTTTATATCAATTTTATCAGTTATTTTTACTTTTCATTAATGATATAATTATTCATCTTCATAATTAATTAATAAATAATTGATTATGAAAATTAAATCATCAATAATCAATGATCAATAAAATCAATCAACAGTAAATATACATGTACTATAATAAAAAAATCAATCATCTATAAGCAATCATCAACAAATAATTTATAATCCATCATGAATAACTTGCAATCATAATCAATCATCAACAATCAATTATTTGCATATTTTCATCTGTTTTCAAGCTTATATAACATCCACATTTCGCTTTCTCAAAGTTTCCTTTTGTTTCATTTTTTACTATATTTTTATTTAGTATTTTCCAAACTTAATTTGACTAAAAAGTCATTTCTATAATTGAATTTTGTTTTATTAAAAAAAAATTTATCCTTTTGCTTTAATATCATTAGTTCATTCGATTGACCATGAAGAACTCTTAATTAAATACATTTTTATTTGGAGCTTAATATTTAAGCTCATTGATATAACTATTCTTAAAATAAGTCCCAAATAAATAAAAATGTTTATATAATTAAAAGTTCCTCATTATGAATTGGAGGTAGCTAATGATATTTTATTTTATGTCTGAAAAGCAAAACGTGTTATATTATAAAACATATGTTTAAAGATACGTTTAATATCTTGCAATCTTGTGTCTTCTAAAAAGATAATCTTTTAAGAACACATTATTTTTCAATCATATTAAGAGGATGTTGCAGTGCTATAGTCACGGAGTTAGGGACTTTTTAATTTGCACAGCTTAATTATATTATTATCAAAATTAATGAGTATAGAACGACTCTTTATTTATGGGAGAATGTAATAATACATAATGTTTTAATTTGTAAGGCCTAATTTGGAAGTAATCTGAATTCTCGTTTTTTTTCTCACCTCAAAAACGAGAACTCAAATAAAAATGCCAAATTAATTCCAGTAATATTCGTTTACCTTTTAAAATAAATTTAAAAAATGAAAAAATCAATGTATGGTCTTAAAATTTAATTCTAATATTCAAAATAAATACAATTTAAAAAATCTATAATGTCGGTAAATAGTGTTTTGACATCCTCTTAATTGCTTTATACAAATTGATGTCATCAATCCAGAAATATATATCCTTAAATCTTGTGTTCCGATTAAACATTTCAGATGTGTCAACATGTCTATGAGCGGTATGCCAACATCGAGCATGGACAACGAGAAAAGTGTGTCTCTGTACATCTTTTCGGGACTGACTGCGGAGTCGTCGTCGCCGCGGCCGGCCACCGATCCGATAATCACAATTCCATCGAACGACGGCGCCGATTTGGATCCACTTCGTTTAGGACGAAAGCCACTGCCGATGACAAAAACGCACATCAGATCGGCAAGTCACGGCGCGGTGCTCGCAAATGCCAGCAGCGGTGCGTGGCAAGCCGTGACCTTGAAAGACCAATCATCATCGACGATCGATCAGAGCGCAAGTTCCGCTGGCTTTGGCAATCCCGCGGCCCGTTTTAGCAGCGCGGCAGCGTTCACCAGACCGTCAGCTTTGAAAAAACCTGGCCATCAGCGAGCGTTCAGTCATGGCCAGGTTGCCGATGTACAGAGAAACGTCAGCGGACACAGTCGCGTCGGCTCCAAGACGGACTTTATTTTGCCGCCGGGACATCGGGAGCAGCCACGAGCGCCGAGCAGCGCAAAGACACCGTCCTTTCGAGGCCACTCAAGACAAGGCTCAAGGTAGCCATTGTCCATTTCCATTTCATCTTCTTACCAATCGCAGTCTCACTTATTCAAACATTGCGTCACTCATTATAACGTCACAGTCATCAGTCGTGTGCAAACACGGAAAGATGCATCGAACGTTATGTGTACTTCGCAGTGTAATGCATGTCATTTCGAGGATACCAATGGCTTAGCATATATCAACGATAATTATTATTAACTTTGTTTTGTTCTCTTTTACTAATAGAATTTTGTCTAATTGATTTAGCAGTTTGTCGAATGGAAAAATAATCAATTTGACGCAATTTAAAAATAGTTGCAAATACAATAAATTCATTTACAATACAAATGATAAGAATAAAAGTGGATTCAATAGTAGGATATGAAGGGATTTAAAAATAGAGTAAATTCTTCATTTTAAATGAATCATTTTTCTTGTAAAAGCCGATAATCTTCTTGAAATTAAGTATCTCTATCTCTTTATAACACCGATTTCAAATATTCAAATTGCTTGTCTGAAGAGGATTGTAAAAATTTAGAGAATGTATGGAATGTTTTCAATCATTTGTATTTAAGTTCAAGAATACTATCGTTTTATATGTTAATTTTAATTCAATTCAATTTACTGAAATAATATTGCTTTTTTACACTTTTTTGTTCATACACTTTTTGCTTTGTTCTTTTCTTTTTCTTTAAATTAAAGCATAGCTAAAGGCTTATCTTATATGAAATCTGCCGATGATTACAAAATCAACATTACTTTGTCTCACCAATGTGTACAATAATAGATTCATTCACAATATTTTGCATTACTTCAAACCTTCAGTTTTGTTCGTACATTGTGTAACCAAAAATGTTAATCAAACATGTTTTTGTTTCTTTTTTTTCGAATATTCTTCTGCAACTTCTTATCCACGACAATGAATAAGGTGAAGGATTTTTACAATTTTACAATTATAATCAAATTCAACAATCTGGATCAACTGTTCACTTTGACTTAAAAAATACATTAAAAATTGCTTGAATAATCGTATTCTTTACAAAGAAGTATTGAAAAATTGTACAAAAATTACATTTATTCGTACTGCTGAGTTATCCTATTATTGCATTATGTACATCCGCTTTTTACAGTGGAATAATAAAATGCATATCATTTTTTTTTTCTTTCAAATGTTTGGGAAATGTTACTTAATTTGTTTCCTCTTCCTTTTTTAAATTATTATAATATAAATTTATTTACTTAATAATTAATTACAAAAATATTCAAGTAAATGGTAAAAATGTATGATTTATTCAAATTATTATAGATCGGAATCCATTTACACTATTCGTCGAAGCACAAGTGTCTCCTGGTGGAGAAGAATATGGATGCGTTGTTTCGGACCCGCTTCCGAAGAACCTCGTTTGAGAACAATTATTCCAAATCATTTGATCCCTCAAAAGACACCATCCAGTCAACATCCTAATGGGGTGAAAGTGGATAATAGGTCAGTATCAAAAAAACAAATGGAAAAGTAAAAAAAAAAAAAAACAATTATCAAGATATATTCCTCGACATCTAACCAATGTTTTAACTTTGCTTTTACAGAGTACGCACAACCAAATATACAATCCTAAGTTTTTTACCGCGAAATTTGATCGAACAGTTTCATCGTGTGGCAAATTTATATTTCATTTTTATAGTTTTATTAAATTGGGTGCCGGCGATAAATGCCTTCGGTAAAGAGATCGCAATGATTCCGGTTATTTTTGTGCTCGGTGTTACGGCTTTAAAGGACTTTTTTGAGGACAGAAGACGACTCATGAGCGATCGACGGATCAATAATTCTACATGTCGTGTCTACATCAGGTGAGTCAGACCTATTAACGACTATTTATTTCGTTACTCTTTACCCAACGGAGATATTAACTTTAGATTCAAGTTCACTCGTTGCAATCAGCTTTGAAATTAGGTTGAGAACAAATCAAGGCCAGCGTTGTGTCTGTGTGACTTAACATCTTTCAACCCATCTTTTTCATTAGTTTAAATCATTTTCCACGTACAAGTTTTATCAATTGCAATTGACTTCAATTTTTGCTCTTCATTATTTTTTCCTTTTATTCGTAGAGAAATGTTATTTCCAACATGAATTATAGAATAGTTATTGATTGACTAAATTATCTGCATAGAATTTTGTGGAATTTGTATGTAATCTTATTTTGTTCTCATAAAGGCACATAAAAACATGTTTGCTGAACATTGTTTTGTATTGATGTTGGCTCATATATAATGCAACTTATTCGTGTTCAATGACAATCGATGTGTATCGTAATTTGTATTAGACAATTCTATCCAGTTGATATCGATACTAGTATTTTCTTCTTTTTGTTTTTTTATTTTTTATATTTGATTACTTTTTTTATGAATACAAAAGTTCCTTTAATTAACTATATATAATATAATATTATTATCATTATAATATTATATTAATTTATTTGTCATCGTTGTGTATTTATGTTAAGAGATGGTGATAGATACAAAAAAATGGCCTGGAAGGATATAAAGGTTGGCGATTTAGTACATCTGTCAAATAACGAACTGGTGCCGGCTGACATTTTATTGTTAAGAAGTAGTGATCCTCAAGGTTTTGCATATCTGGACACTTGTAATTTGGACGGTGAAACGAATTTGAAACAACGACAAATTATCCGAGGTTTTCTCGACATACAAAACAATTTTCAACCATCCAAATTTCGATCCATACTTGAAGTCGATCGACCTAGTACAAAAATTTATCGGTATTATTTTAAATAATTAACACTTTTATTTCAAATGAAAATTACCACTTATACATTAAAATAATTTTCCTTCATAGATTTCATGGTGCAGTTATTCATCCAAGTGGAGCTCGAGTACCTGTTTCAACTGAAAATCTATTACTCAGGGAATGTCTTTTAAAGAACACTGATTTTGTAGAGGGTATAGTGGTTTATGCTGGTCATGAGACCAAAGCGATGCTCAATAATGGAGGACCTAGATATAAGGTTGATTAAACTATATCTTTAAAAAGTTTATTTAACATAAAAGCAGTTTAATAACTGTTTTGTAATAAATTCCATTATTACAGCGATCGCGCTTAGAGAAGCAAATGAATGTGGATGTAATCTGGTGCGTAATTATTTTGGTGGTACTATGTATAGTGGGTGCAACAGGTTGTCGTCTGTGGTTATCGGCGTATACGACAAATAACGCAGCATACTCCAGCGGATCGATACCATTTTTATACGTAATACAGGATCCAGGTTACGAGGGCATGCTAACATTTTGGACGTTCATTATTATTTTACAAGTGATGATTCCACTGAGCCTTTATGTTACCATCGAAATGACGAAAATTGGCCAGGTCTACCATATTGGACACGATCCTGCGCTCACTGATCCCGACACGGGTCGCAAGGCCGAATGCCGGGCTTTAAATATTACCGAGGAACTTGGACAAGTAAACATTTATAAAATAGATTTAAAAAAACTATTATTAATAAAATAAGAAAAATGTATAATAAATGTAATGATGTGTGTTTTATTTTTAGATACAATATGTTTTTTCGGATAAAACAGGTACACTGACGGAAAATAAAATGCTATTTCGACGTTGCATTGTTGGAGATCAGGATTACGAACACTTGGGTGATGACGAGAATTTGGTTCCCAGTTCGAGATTAAAGGAGGACCTACTTATCGGCTCGTTTCGACATCACCTACAAGAATTTTTAATTTCATTGGCCATTTGTAATACCGTTGTCGTGAATACACATCCCCATCGCGACATTATGAACGCCAGTGGTGTTATGGAGAAGACTACACGAATTGAACGATTTATTAAGTATGTTTGTAATTTATATCATTATTACTATAAATGTTACTTTTATTTTTTATTATTAATGCTTTATTTTTTATATTGTAATGTTATTATACAGAAAACATTCCCCGATCGATTTTTATAACAATCGAATCCAAGACGAATCACCGTCAATTCAAACTGAAAACGAGTCTTTTAGCGAGGGAAGCGATCCAATTTACGAAGCTGAAAGTCCCGACGAGTTAGCTTTGGTGAAAGCTGCAAAAATGTACAATGTTAGACTTATAAAACGTACACCAAAAAGTGCCATTATCTCTCTGCCGAATAAATCGACGTTAACTTTTGAAATTCTTCATGTAAGTGTATCTTAATTACATAAATTAAAAGTTACAAACACAAAATTATATCTATGGTGTTGAGGAAAAACCAGTTAAATATATAGAGATTTCATATACACTTAACTGGATTTTCCTCGACAGCACAGATATCATTAAAATTAAAATAAAAATATCTTTGTAGGTTTTACCATTCGATGCAAATCGCAAATGTATGTCAGTGATTGTTCGACACCCAATCACCGGTGAAATCATTTTATATAGCAAGGGTGCCGACTCGACAATCATGTCATTATTATCCGTTAATGTCGATGACGAAGTACCAACGTCGAGAGCAAAAATTCGACAATATTTACAATGTTACGGGCGTCTTGGTTTACGCACTTTAGTTATAGCAAAACGTACGTTAAATTCACAAGAGTACGAATTATGGCGACAGAAGCACGAACAGGCGGAAGCGTTTATTGATAATCGCGAACGACGCATTCAAGACTCTTATGCGAGCTTAGAGAAACATTTGACACTGCTTGGCGCAACCGGAATCGAGGACAAATTGCAAGTTGGAGTGCCGGAAGCTATGAGTGCCCTTGTTTCTGCTGGAATTGTCGTTTGGGTTTTAACGGGTATACATTTTTGTTTCTATTCAATAATTTTAATTTTGTTTAAATTTTTTTATATAAAAAGAAAAAAAATACGGTTAAATTCATCTGCTTAATCAGATCAAAGAAGTTTTTTAGGAACCTTGAATCACTGAGTTTCTTTCGATAATAAACAAAAGCTTTGAAATATTTATTAATTTGAATTTCTTCTTTTTTAACATTTAACTTTAAATTGTTTATTCAGGCGATAAACCGGAAACTGCCGTAAATATAGCTTATGCTGCTGGTCTATTTTCACCGACGATGCAATTGCTGCATTTGCAAGCGAAATCAAAATCAGTGGCAGAGACGCTTATCCAGGGCCACTTGGAGGCAATTCAACGTGAAAATATGCTACATGCGAATAATCAATTAACCGAGTACAATCATATTGATAGTGCAAATAATGCGAATTTATTAATCAATGATTTCAATATTACTGCCGTAAATGCGAATAACTGTACAATACAGAAACGGCAGCGAGCATTAATCGTCGATGGCAAAACATTGACCTTTATATTAGACCCAACGTCGGGCCTTACAATGCCCTTTTTGGAACTTACTAAAGCTTGTTGCAGTGTTCTAGCCTGCCGAGCAACTCCACTTCAAAAAGTAAATTACTTATCATTTTCATTATTATTATTATTACTTTTTCATAAATTATTTCAGTTATGAACTAAATGAACACTTTGTTGTTTTAGGCTTATATTGTTCGAGTAGTAAAAGAAAAATTGCGAATGAGAACACTAGCGATTGGCGACGGTGCAAATGATGTGAGCATGATTCGCACGGCTGATGTTGGAGTCGGAGTTGCTGGTCATGAAGGCACTCAAGCTGTAATGGCAGCGGATTTTGCAATCGCAAAATTTTCGATGCTTGTGCCGTTACTTTTATTGCATGGACATTGGTGTTACGATCGACTGTCCCGAATGATTATGTATTTTTTTTACAAGAACGCTACCTTTGTCTTCCTAACATTTTTATATCAGGTATATAAAAATGATTAGTATTATTTTTATTATTATATTTATCATAAAGTAGCAATTAATTTGAGCAAAATTTAATTCAAGAATGTGATATTTTTTCAGCTTTATTGCGGCTTTTCTGGAACAGTAATGTTCGATCAGATATATTTAATGTTTTATAATTTATTTTTCACATCACTGCCACCTTTGGCGATTGGTATTTATGACAGAATAGCACCAGCCAGTATTCTTCTAAAAACACCAAAGCTTTACGAAAGAGGACGTTTAGCTTCCGCTTACCAACCTCATTATTTCTGGGTAACCATGGCTGACGCTCTTTATCAAAGTTTCATAATATTTTTCGTCACTTTAACTGTTAGTATTATTTTACTTACGTTTTCTTTCATTCTTCTTGTTCATTACCTTTTATGCAATTTAATATTTTCTAAGCTAATTGAACAGAGTGTTTTAAAATTATTTTACTTAAATAAAAAATTGCATTTTTATCATTTTCAAAATTGTATAATGCTTTTAATTATTGAATTAAAGTTTTAAAGATATAAAGTTCATTGAAGACCCATATGTATAGTCTTGAATGAACAAGTGTATGTATAGAGTATATATATATATTTTCAGTATGTTTTATCTTTGAGTAATTTAAAATTGTTTTCAGACTTATTATGACTCAGCAGTGGATATTTGGGAATTCGGTACAACAATTATGTCCGCTTGTATTGTTGTTATGTTAGTTCATGCTGGAATTGAAACCAAATCATGGGTAAGAAAATAATTAAATCTTCAATATATATTTTTTATTTTTGAATTATCATTTATTTTCTTTTTTAAGTTATGAAAATATGCTTTAAAAAACGATTTATTTTTACAGACTATAATTCATGTTGGCGCAATTTTAGCTTCTCTTGGTTCATTTTTTGGATTCTGCTTATTTTACAATGCAGTGTGTGTTAATTGTATGGGGCTGCCAGGTTCCTATTGGGTTATGGAAACAGCTTTTACGCGACATACTTATTGGCTCATTATAATTCTTTCATCGATTCTTGCTTTATTACCAAGGTAGATTTTGTTTTCCAACAAGAATGTTTATTATTAATTTCATGTATTGTTTGTAATGTATTAATTAATTGTTTTTAAATTAAATATGTTTTCAATTTATATTTGGCTTTAAAATTAAATAAATTATTATTTTCCGTAGGTTATTATATAAAGTCATAAAAACAACAATTGCTCCAGATATGATACATTTGGCGACAATGAGGCATAAATCAAATTTAAATCAACTGAACGGCGAAAGGCTGACAGAAACAAACGAGACTGAACTAGTTGCTAATTGGTCTCGTTCTACACAACATGCTACGATTAGGTAACCGGACTTGCATTTATTCATTGATTAATTTTGTGACACTTTTTTTGATTCAACAACGTTCAAGAAAAAAATAATTAGAAAAAGGAAATTAATTAATTACATAATTTCATTTTTTGAATACAATTTTTAAAAATCATTAATTTCGTCAATGACAATTCAATTAATTATTGAATTGAAATATTCAATGAAAAATTGAAAAAAAAATGAAATAGAATATGTATTTATTTACGAGACGATTGTTGCAAGAAAAGTTGATTTTCCCGTCTAAAATATAAACATAAGTTTCAAGTTCGATAGAACAATTGCTTTGGATAAATTAACGTTAGCCTTGCTAAAGTAATAACGGTCCTACAAAGACAGCTTCTCGGTATAGTGGGTCGTTCTTATCTCCGGATTGGACCTTCGACAAGTGCGATGGGACTGGAGAACCGAATGTAGGACGCGATCCGCTGTCCTTCGGTGGGCGCGGAGGGCCCTGACGATGAGGTCGATTATGTTGACGACCTGTACGTCTGTCAGACGGAGTATGACTCGAATTCAATCCGCTAGGGTGCGCGACCATCTTCACTCGTATCCTCACTTTCCACATATTCACACTCATCCGAAGATTTCTGAAGTTGACCTTCTTACTACTTACATCTTTTCGTTTATTAACTACATTTTTTTGCTGTTTTTCCACCATTTCCGACGTTACTCTTACGACTAAGTAAATTAGTATTATGGTCGTTCCTGACCCCCAGTGTTCGGTCTCCTATTTTTGTTATTTGCTTTTATCCAATTAGTTTATCCAAAGCAATTGTTCTGTCGAACTTGAAACTCATGCAATACGTTAATATATAATAGAATAGAAATGTTTATATTTCAGACCAGGAGATTACACGGGAAAATCAAATTTTCTTGCAGCAATCGTCTCTTAAATAAATACATATTTTATTTCATGATTTTTTTCAAATATTGATATAAAGTTATTTCAAAAACATACGGAATTTAAATAATGAATAAAACTATTATTTTATATTGAACATTTCGAGAATTATTTTAAATTTAATGAATATTTCTAATTTTTAAGAAGACATTCTAATTAAAGTAACATAATTATTTAAATGATGAAAGCATCGTCTGCAACTTGGTTTCTTTATTTATGTAATTATCGCGTCCTGTACCTGAAATCCATAATGAATTGATGACATAAATTTGTAAACTTAGAAATAAAAAGGAAAGACAAAGTAAATATCGACTGTCGTTATTTGTACAAAATATATTGCACTTCGACATTAAGTTTAAAAATTATTTAATTCGCTGATTTATATTAACTAGTTTAGTAACTTAGTTCTAAATTAAGTTATATATTCAGTATACTAAATATATTAAAAAAGCTTGTATATAGAAGCATTTTCATAAGATTTCGACAACTTTTTTTATTATCAACATTTTCTTAAGCCTGAAATATTCAGGATATTATACATATGAACTGGCGAATTAATATACATTTATGTACAATTATAATGAATTAAAAAAACTTGTTAATATTATTTAATATATAATAATGTAATTTCAATCGAGTGGCCTTAATTATGAACTGGTGTTCGTTGCATTTATCGGCTGTGATTCTTAGGGAACAATATACATGCATTAGATGAAATTGAAAGAAAATTATTAGAAACGGATGTATCAAAGGAATAAAAAGCAAGTTTCAGATGTTAATTAATCTCTGTATGGATAATTTAGTTTCTTATTCCTTTATTTCAACATAAACCAAGTATTACTATACTTTCCTAACAAACGTGTAAGTGGTGTTTTTACGTAAAATTTACGTCGATTTTAAGTGGATTTATATAACACAAAGATTAATTCTCGTTGAATCTATCGTATGTCTACGTAAAATCCACGTTAAAATACTTCCACAAAATCAATGTTCATGTTTCAGTTCAATTTTTGCTATCGCGTGACCATCAAGGGATTAATATTGTAATAGAAAAATATATTCACTGTCTTCGAATCATATACGTAGTTGTATTTTTTTATGTAAAAAAGAAGAAATATATATGTATACCTAGTTAAATGACCCTCTAGAGACTACTACTATATATCAGAAAATCAATGTGATCAGATCACGCATTAATGTACTGCGAACCAAACAAATTTTACTTTGTGACTGAAAAAAAAGATGTTTTGCAATTTGAATATGTTCAACAAAACTCGCATATTGGGCGATATGTTCATAAGTCTTATACACAAAAAGAAAAAAAATATGAAGAACTTAGGTTGCAAATCCAGTATATCTAATCGACTAAAATAAAAATTATAGGAATGATGAAAAGAACATACAATTATTCAAATAATTAGGTAATTATTTTAAATTTTCTGTGCTTTTCTGAAAATCGCAAAAACTCGACTTATGGACTTTGAATCTAAGTACTACTTCACATACTGGATTCGATATTTATTGTGAATACAAAAGTTTAAAATGTACATTGTTTAAAATTAGCCTTTCATCTCGATGTACAATTTTGATACCTGTTAAATCTATTTATGTATTAGTTAGAATAGTATATTACGTCCGAGGGCGCCACTGCGCCCGAGGCCGATACGACGTTTTTTAGTCTTGCGCAGCGGAGCGAAAGTTGGAACAAACACGCATCGAGTACCGAAAGCGAAGCTTTCGGTACGAGAGCGCTGTTAGTTCCAACTTTCTCCGCTGCGCACGACTGAAAAATATTTTTTGTTACGCAATGCCGAAAGTGCAGTTTTTGAAACAGTTTTTGTAACAAAAAGTATCGTTTACACCATGAGAAATAAACGAAATAGAATATTTTGTACCAAGGGAGATAATTTCCGTTTATTTCCCATGGTGCAATCGATACTCTTTGTTACAAGAAAGCCGAAAATGCAGTTTTTTAAAAATGTACCGGTTCTAAAAACTGCACTTTCGGCACCGCGTGACAAAAATTCCTTTCCTTAGCGATTACATCCCTCGGCTTCGCCTCGGATGTAAACTTCGCTCTGGAAAAAGGATTTCCGATGTTATCTCCCTTGGTACAAAATATAATGTATAATGTACTGAAATGTCCATTATATTTTATTTAAGTTACTAACTTCTCCTTTCTTGAATATCTTTGCTTGTGAGTATTGTTAATAGATCAATTGTTTAATTTGCTCTTCCACATTATTCCTAATGTATTGTTTAAGTTTACAACTTATCGAATAATGATTATTAATTGTAATATTTGTTTTTGTCTAAAAATACGTTTTTTTATATAAATAATGAAAATTCTTTAAGTATTTTACTTTGCAATACCCTTTGCAATACCTGGCCTATTAAATTATGTACATTAATTATTACTTTCCGTGCTTTTCACAACGATTATTAAAAGTGATGACAAATTTCTTCCATCATGCATGCGCGCATTAAATCGCATAATGGAAGGAATGCGTTATCTCTTATGCGCGTTAGCTGCTCGAAGTTTTAGTGTATTTTGAATGTTGATGAATGTTTAAACAAATCACTTTTGTTTCATTAAAATGTAATTCATTTTAATTTTAAAAATTGTTGCTTAAAAATGTATTAATTTTCACGTTGGAATTACATTTTTAAATAAATAGTAATACTTTCAAGGGAAATAAACATTTTTATATACACAGTTGTTGAACCTAAATTAATATAACTGAATATATCAGTAATTGTTATTAAGGGAAAGTCTTAATTTATAATAAATGAATATCCGTCAAAATTATAGAACAAAATACATACTATATATATATATTCTATATAAATAAAAGAGTTGTAAATATGTGTATTTGTTTATTAATTATAGAAATCTAATTATCAGTTAGTACTTAATATAAAAATCTGTAATAATTTATTTTTAATAAATTAATTATTTACCAAGAAAATATGTGTCATTGAAAAATGTTTCCCCATGTTCAGTCTTGATGAGTGAGAATTATAAAATTCTCAAGAAATTCTCAATTTTCTACTACTTCCTTTATTCTAAACTATCAAGTATATTTATAACGTCTAAACAGTCATTAAATAAATTGAAATATTAATTTCATTCTTAAACTGAATCATACCTAATAATATGATGAATATAAAATCAATTAAAAAGCAGCAAGAATCTTTGTTTTATTTATCTTCTTTGATTGATCATCAATACACGGTTTGGAACGTAATTTCCGTGTATCCATTCGTTTTTGACGTCATTATATATTGTTAACTAACGTCAGTCCAAATTATCTATTACGAAATTCCATCAGGAAAAGATAATCTGAAGAATAAATCTATCTTATTCTTTTTCTTTAATCAACATTTCTTTATCCTAATGTCATTTTGTTAAAAACCATTTTTCATTTTCATTTTATTATTAATCATAAAAAACCAAAAGCGAAAATGTTAAATAAGCAATAAAACTTAATAACTGAATTTTATGGGACTCATTTGTTGTTTTTTATCGTTTTTTAAAATCAATAAAATTTCCAACCGATTCAGTGAGGATTTCCATGATTATTCCTCTAATGATGTTCAATTGACAATCTTTAAAATATTTGTTACATGTATGTGTGTGTTGAAGCAAAACTCGATCGAATGAGTTCAATAAAACTCGTTATTACGGCCAGCGTATGATTCAGTCTTCGCTATCATCGCAAGAGCTTGTGGGAACATCAATGAAGCTCCAACTACGGACGCGAAGAGTCCCGCAGACTCGCGCGTGTGTCGGCAAATATGAATCTTGCGTTCATGATTTGTTTATTTATTTCATCGCTCATACGGGATTCAAAAAGTTTTTCATACGTGGAGCCACTTTACGGTAAGTAACTGTAATATTAATAATCAATTTCACAATTTTTCATATATTTTAATATACAAAAAGTTAAGAACATTAAAAAACACAAAATTGAGATAAATAAAAAGAAATCATTAATCTGAAATTAAATATTGAATAAAAGTTGATAAAAAGTTGATTAAAATGAAAGTTTATATAGGAAAAATAAATTTTTTCTTGAAAATAACTATAAATAACTATTATACGATAATCATTTGATGATGATTATTATATAATTAAGTCTCGAGATAATCGCATTGATTATCTCGAGTCGCAATGAAAATTGTCATTATTAAATGAAAAATTGTTTTTGGTTTTTTGAGATAAACAAGTGATGATTGTACATCAATATACTTATAATGCAACTTTTTTTTTTGTTTTATATAATTTCAGAAGGCAGTTCATGTAATCTTGCTGATGAGGGAACCGGTATTTGTAAAAAAATCACAGAATGTCCGAGTCGACTAAAGGATGTAAGAATAGGACAAAGAAACGCCTTGTCAAGAGGTCGATGCGGCTTCTCCGGGTTTGTTGAAATTGTTTGTTGCCCGATTCAGGATTTGTCACAAAAAATAGGAATTCGACCGGCTGATTTAGGTATTCTAAAAAAAGAGTTCAATGCTGGTGTTGAACTCTTCACAAGTGTGAATGAATTAGAGTAACAAAACAGAAAAATTGAATAATTATTTACCAGAGATGAAAAGCCTTGAAACACTTTCTCAGCTTTATCTTTGCGACATAATAATTTTATAATGTCATAAGCAAAAGGGGAGTTTATTTAAATGGGGAAAAACGACAAAATAGAAAGAGGGTAATTCTAGAAAAATAAATCATACACGATTAGATAATGAATACATTGAATGAATTATGATGCTGTAACATTTATCAACGTTAAAAATGATAATGTAACGTGTTGGTGAAATTTGAGACTGCATGCCACAGATTATGACGAAAGAAACAAATAACGTGACAAATATATTTGTTCATATTAAAATTAAAATGTTCATTTAATATATTGATTAAACTAAGTAAGAATAATAAACTTATTTTAATTTTTTTAACATTAACACAATTTTTATGAATTATTATTTATTAAACAAACTATTTTGATTAAATGATTTTAAAAATGTAGTAATCATTTGATACATTGAACAATTTAAATTATTTTAATAGTCTTCAATTATACTCAAATGGCATTTCGATTTCTCTGTCGTAAGAATTTTAAGAAGCTTTTAGCATAATCAATTTTGGCATTCCACTCAAATTACTACTACAATATTTAACATTCGTAATATAATACTAACATAAGTCATTCTCGCATTTGAAATTAGTCGTCTAAACTTCATAAAATAAGAATTTTTGCTTATTGTTTAATAAAACATAAGTTATCATTTGAATTGAATTTTGAAAAAAAAAGAGAAAATGCGTATACTTTTCTATACTGATTTGAATGATTTAAATAAACATATATATTTGATTGGTATTTTGAAATAAAAATTAAATGACAAATAAAACATGTTATATCAAAATCTCAACAAAAAGCTCAAATTTCCATTTAAATGGAACATGTAAATTAGTTAGTATATACAGTTATACTAATAAATCATTAACTTTTTTAATTATATTCATACTATGTACTTCCTCTTATATAATTTCGAATTCGGAAATCAAAGTTCAAAGTATATTCTCATTAATCACTCATCAATCAAATTTCGAAAATCATGTAATTATACATTTTGTAATGTTGAAAAATCTTGTTCACAGCATGTCGGCAATATGAAAACGAAATTAATTCGGATGATGTTGTTTTCCACATTGTGGACGGTCATGAAGCTTTGCCCGATGAATTTCCTTATATGGTAGCTTTAGGCTATGAAGATTCTGATGATGAGAAAAAAACGATAAAATATAATTGTGGTGGAACTCTGATATCAACGCAACATATTCTCACTGCGGCACATTGTGTAAATAATATTGAAGATCAAGTACCAGTTGAGGTAAATAATAATTATAATTCAAAACTCCATATTATTACTAAGTAAAATTATGTAAATAAAATTAATGTAAAATATAAAAAAAGTCTGCAAAAATTGAACAAGGAAAAATGAATTGCATGAATAAAATCAACATAAATTATACAAATTTAATCTAAATAACGATTTCCTCGTTTGTTTTAAGGTGCGAATGGGTACGAACGATCTTCGTGTTGACTCTCCATCGGTGCAAAAAATACCGGTTCGTGATATCATAAGTCACCCGGGGTACAAGCGCAGCTTAGTATACAATGATGTAGCCATTATTAGACTGCAAAAACCTGTGCGCATCACCGACAAAGTCAAGCCCATTTGTCTACAGACCAAACCAATTGCCCGAACTTTAATCACCGTCAATGCAACCTTCATTGTAATCGGATGGGGTGCCACTGGTTTTGGCGAAAATAATTCACCGGTGTTACTGAAAACTCCTAGCATGAGGTTGTTTACAATTTCAACTAAAAATAATAATAATTCATCATAAAATATAGTGATTAATATTAAATGCGTGTAAATATGATTATTTTATAGTTTGATAGAGCGAAGAAATTGTTCGTCATCTTACACGGGATTTCGACGATTGTCCCGAGGTTTGGAAGAAGGGATGATTTGTGCGATGGATACAAGTGGAACGGGTCAAGCGGACGCTTGTCAGGGAGATAGCGGTGGTCCGATGTTAATGATTACTAAAAATTCCGAAACTGTCGTTGGAATAACATCGTTTGGTCAAATTTGTGGCACTTCGGTACCAGCAGTTTATATGTCGGTTTATACTTATGTCGATTGGATCGAGTCGATTGTTTGGCCAGACTCAAACCGCAAGAAGTAAACTCCTAAATTATTAAATGTTTTGTTCATTTTATTTGCATTTTAGATAAGGTAATTGCACTGAAAGAAAATTAAATTAAAAATTGACAAATTGATAAGACGAATGAATGAAAGCTGGTTATATATATTTCAATTTATCTTTTAATTCAAAAATACTTTTCCAAAGTGTATTTGTACACAAAATCACTTTTCTTTATACTCTTCAGCTGCTCGCAAATTACAATCACTACTATTATTATTTTTGCTTTTTTAATAAAACGCAAAACATTCGTAATTGTCTTGCACGCATAACACTAACAAACATTTTACATTGTGTCATAGTGAAATAAATATTTCTATAAGTACATATTAAATCTTATTTTGATAATACAATATGTACAAAAAAAAGTGTTTATAGCATTTCTTCTGCGTTGCGAAATACGAAAAAAAAATGAAAGAAAGAAAAATCTTGTATATTAACTAACACTTTGACAGCGAGAAATATACGCGTTACAAACGAAATATCTTTTGTTACGTTTGAACTTGTAATTTTTGTACAAAATCACAAGTTTTGTAAATATATTACAAATGAATTGTAGTATTTAAAACAATTTTTTGTAACATAAAAGAAAACTACTTTTTACATAGCAATATTAATTTTGTATTTTTATGTGGCAATAATAATAATTGATCATTCAGATATCTGTTTATCTTTCCATTTTTTGAAAATGAAATGTGTCCTTAGTTGATGAAAAAAGCAGATTGAAACAGTTGTAGGAAAGATATTAAATCTTAAAGGTTTATAATCATTATTAAAACTTTCTACTACGACATCGAATGCAAATTGTTAACATTAAACGTTAACAATTTTATTTTTCATAGTATCTTATTATAATCACTTTTTTATACATTTATAATATTTATATTTAATATACTCACAATAGAGTAATAAATCTGAAGCTTATTTATTTTTGCCCCATTCATATGTCTATTTTTGTGTCTTTTTTATTCTTTCTTTATACTTGTTATTTTGAATGTTGAAGTCTACTAATTAGTCAGATTAGAATAATATTGTTATGATACTGTATTTGAAACGAACATTATTTAACACGAAATAAAAATATTTTGATTAATATATTTTAGAAAAATGCATTAAATAGTATATTTTTAAATCAATTTTGAAAATGAATTAAAATAACGTAAATATATTATTGCAAATTCACAAATTGCATCTACTTCCACCAAAATTTCTCAATTGTGGTGTTGAAATTTGACACAAATTACAAAACGAAAAACAGATTAAGAAGAACGAAGTCATAAAATAAAAAAATGTTATATGAAAATGTAAAACCAGATGGCCCTATGTATATATTTATTATTTTAAATTAATAAACCATAATCTATTCAAAATAAATTGCAAATCTCATTTTTTTACCCCTTCCTTTAATTTTGATCAATTTTTGTGGACCTTAAGAGGATGTCAAACACTATTTACCGACATTATAGATTTTTTAAATTGCATTTATTTTTAACATTATGTATTATTACATTCTCCCATAAATAAAGAGTCGTTCTATACTCATTAATTTTGATAATAATATAATTAAGGTGATTCTTGAAGTCTGCTATACCGGAGTTAGTGTCTTTTTAAACTAAAATTGTTTGACATTGAATTAAATATTCTAAAATATATCACTTGATTCTTTGATTCTGGGAGAATATTTCGGTT
>JABFPJ010001892.1:0-22401 GCA_022817425.1 Gryon sp. ZL-2020 | reverse complement strand
TAGGCATGCCCTAGTTTTTCGTAGGGGCCTTTAAAGGCTTTTATCAGGTTTAAATGTGGCCCTTATAAGGTATGTAACACCTTCCCTCTATATCGCCCTTAAAGGCAAGCCAAAGCAGGCCCTAATTATTATACCCAGTGAAGGCAAAGGATGATTTCATTTTTTAATTTTACATACAATTTCGCAAAATTTATGTGAATATCTTTGGGTGTCATATTTATACGAAATATTATTTTGTTTTTCGAAAACATCAAATATAATACTAATATGTACTTTTCAGATTTTGCATTTAAATGGCCTTCATTTGTCAAAATAGGAAAGCCTAATAAGGCTCATCTTTGGTTTATTGTGGTATACATTTAATGGCCCATAATAACTCAAATAAGGGCCTTACTTTAGCCTTTAAAGGTGAATTTAAGGGACAGCGTTACACGCCCAACAAAACCACAATTAGCTGTCATAACGAGGCCTATAATTGGCATATATATGATTGCCTATTAAGGGCAAACCCTTATATGCCTTTATTCGGCTTATTCAGGTATTCACGAAAAAATCAAATTATTCAGGCTTATTCAGGTTTACCTAATTCGGGCCAAACTTTTTATTAGGGTTTGCCATATTAATTTGTTACTAGGGTTACTTATAATGGCTGAACGTGTTTATGTACAAAACATTTTTCAATTTAATTTTGTGTATACGTTTTAACTTTCAATCCAATTATTTTGTATAATTAAAACTACAATTTAATGTTTGATAATACACAAGCCAATTTCTGAATTACTCTTAGTCAAATATTAATATTTTGCTTCTAATATGCTCCCTGGCAAAGTTTACTAAGAAACTATCCGATAACGACCTTCTGGAATCATCAGTAACCTTGGTTTAGTATACACATATCATATAGTGGTTGTGGTAGTTGGAACAAATTGGTAGCAATGTTAGTAAGATGAATTTGATATGTATGATATTCTCTGTTGAACACATTCTTGTGCCTTCAGTCAAATTACTAGGACGGAAGATTGTGCATAAAGACGACGTTAGTGTCGATTGTGCATATGTATAGCGTATGTCACAACATAGCATCAAATCGTTCTTCTTAGCTTGGCTCTGCATCTGTGCAGAGAACTTGCAAGGTAAGTTCAGAGATGCTATGTCAAACAGTAATCAACGCGAGCAAACACGTCGCGTAAATATGTCGTATCTTCTGCAGGGCATTCGCTGCTTTACGCCACGTTGCATATACACGAGATACACAGAAGCAGGGCTAAAGATTCATGATTATTATGCACTTGACATTCTAAAATAAGATTTCCTTTATCGTTAAGGGCTAATACACTTATGATATACATTACAGATTATATAAGCATTATTGCAATGTTTATTTTGTTGTTAATATACGTTATAATGCATAAATAATTCGTGTATTTATTTATACAATAATGAGCATCTAATATCCTGCGATGATAAATATATAAAATGGTTCATTTTAATGAATACAGATATTAATTATGAAAAAATTGTTATCATTAATGAGGATAGAATTGAGATTTAATTGACTGAAACTTATTAAGATATTTGGAAATAAATATTCATAATAGAATAATTAATTTAATAGAAACTGAAGTTATGGCTTTTGATATTTAATATATCTTACCTTCATTAGATAGAATTCCAATGAATAAGTCTAGTGTATAATTACGGTAAAAGTGCGTAATTTATATCAGCAAGTGTAAGAAGCAGTTATATGTATAGGTACTTTATAAATTAACACCGTTAGTCTTACAGAATTTTTCATTTAATCGCCGTTACACATTTACAATATATTTTGAATCGGCATATATATTTTCCGAATTATTGTTTTAATTAAATAAGATTATAATTGATGTTTAACATTTTTGCAAAGTTATACTGGAAATATTTTTCAGTTATTTGCTTACAATAAAATGTAATAATAAAAAAAGTTAAAAATGCTTATTTATGAAACTTATAAGAATGTTGATACTAAAGTATGATTTAAAGGGACTCTCCACGCAAAAATGACGAAATTTCGAAAAAAAACCGAAAAACTTTTTTTTGAGTTTTCGGATACTTTAAAGTGTCCTCTTTCATGTGATGCTTTTATTTTTTTGAAAAACCCTTTAAAAATGCATGAAATTAATAATTATGCACATCGATGCAAAAGCGGATGAAATGCTTTTACGGCGGTTTTTTTGTTGTTTTGTGACAAATAAACCTAAAAACATTAGATTTTATGATATTTTTTGACAATCATTATCTGTGTTTATTATCATCATAATAATAAATTATTATGTTTTTTTAAATTCAGAATCAATTAAGAATGTAAACCGCAGAAAATGAGTGTGAAACTTTAAAATGCGTTTTTCTCGTAAACTTATTTTTATCAATTTTCCAAATTTGAAATGTTGGTGGGAGCTCAATTTTCATCCGATTGGCTACTTTTTGGTTTTAAACTCTTCAGAATTTAATCTTGTAGGATAATTACGGACAGATTTTGAATAACTATTAATAAAAAAAAGTTATAAACAATAAAGTAAAAGAAAACACGTTTTTTGGCGTTTTTGGCTTGATTTCACATTATTGTCCATAACTTTTGTTTGTTAATAGTTATTAAAAATCTGTCCGTGTTTCACCTAGTCGTCTAAATAAGGAACAAAATGGCGCGAATAAAAATAAAATTGCTTGTAATTTAAGGTCCCAGTATCTTTTTAAAAGTGGGCGTTTTTGAACATTTGTTTGTTAATAACTCATAAACAAATGATTTTTTTCGATTTTTAATACATATTATTAATTAGGGACCTGAACTCTACTAATCACCAAAAAATCAAGGCGATTGCACTGAAATTGACGAAAATAGCCATTTTCGTGGAGAGTCCCCTTAATCAAAATGAGATATAAGATTGCCAGTTGCCAATGTTAATTTATACAGAACTTAAGACTTCATGTATTGATTATGAACTGGAGTAGGCTTAAAAAGCGAAAGTTTTACGTGTAATAAGATTACAATATTTTAAAATACAATTTTCATACAATGAAAGATGGACATATTATAAATATAGAAACATCCTTCTATGTAACGACGAACATTCAACTTCAATTAATTGAATGCGTATATGAATGAAGTTGCTGATTCATATTTTTCTACACAAGTTCCATTTAAAATTGTATCGTATAATATCCATTAATTTCACTGTATATAGTAGAGAATGAATGCTACATTAAAAATGCTATAATTACAGTGATAAATATTAAGAGAATGAAATACAGGCAATAATTGTTGTGGTACACGTACGATTTTGACATAACAAGATTTCTGGACAGTACACTGGTATTCTCATTTATACATATGCAGTTATAAACGCACAAGACCATGCAGATTTAAATGGGAGACAGTGAAAAATTGCTTACAATGAACTACTCTTGGAGAGTGCTCGTAGACCTTTTTTTTCCCATGACTAACGACACAGAAC
The DNA here is from genome assembly GCA_022817425.1 of Gryon sp. ZL-2020. Taxonomy (NCBI): domain Eukaryota; kingdom Metazoa; phylum Arthropoda; class Insecta; order Hymenoptera; family Scelionidae; genus Gryon; species Gryon sp. ZL-2020. Next base: position 18,913 of record JABFPJ010001892.1, on the reverse strand, counting down.
GAGAAGTGCTGACTATATAAAGTCTTTTTGTATAAATAACACTCCACGTACAATGCAAAAACTAGTATTTCGATTGTTTCGAATTGAAATTGTTTTCTGATTTTGAGTAGATTAAAATATGTATCATCTCCCTATCGCCATAACAATACGGTACTGTTAATAAGTCTATTTCATCGATGATATCTGATAAAAGAGTTAGAAAAGGTATTTTATGTTATTTATTGACTGAATAGTACTTTTTAATTTAAAATCAGATTACTATTCACCCAACCCGAACCATAAAAGTTGTTTCGGATTAATTTCCATTTATTTATTTATTTTGTGATGAAGTCATATAGAAAGTTTATTCAAGAGAATAATGTTCAGAATATCATATTTGTCAATCGATTATTTTACTACCTGAAGGATTGAAGACACGGCGTGATATGTCTTTATGAGGTTGGCATTGAATTTAGCTGCCGGCAATATTTTGATTTCAAACTTGAAACTAAGTAATCCCAACGCGACGAGGCCTAAAACTCTCAGCTGTGATTTAATTTATCTTCGGGTAAGAATAATTTGTGTGAGAATATTGAATGTGTTGATGAAGATCTTCATTTTAATATAACCATAAGAAAAAACTTTAAAATAATGAAAATTATTTCAACTAAATTATAATATACACTCGAAATGACCACAAAATATATTAGTCTTATGCAAATTAACTGCTTAATTGTAAAATCATTTTCTTTTGAAAAATAATAATTTAATGGTATTATTGTTTAAGTTCTTGAAATTGAGCCGTACCTTTTGTCAATATTGAGGATAATAATTTGGTATATGTAACGTACCTAAACAATGCACAGAATTGTATTGCTGTTAATCGTTTTTGCAAATGAAAATAGTCGAGAAACCCCGTCAGAAAACGATTAAAAGCCCTTTCAAACCTACGGTTCATTTTTCTGTTTGCCTCTTTTTATGATCGCACAGCAGTGTTCTGAAAATGGCAGAATTTATGTTTAGATTCTCTAGTAAGGTTTTTTTTTTCTTCAATCTCGCGACGGAAGCTTGCGAACGAAAACGAGACCAGTTTCGGCTTCTATCGTCTTTTATATAGACCTTTTTGTCTCAAAAACAGAAATAAGTAACGGCATTTCCGGCTCGATGCTGACATGACAGTTCCTTTTATGGAGCTATTTTCTTTCATATTACAAAACGTTGAATACTTTTTCAATTAATTCTTTACTAGTTTTTTATACTGGAAAACCCCTTGCACAAAATGTAAAATTCTACTAAAACTACTTAAATAAATAATCATACAAACATCAAATTATTTAACAGAATTTATAATGTAGTGGAAAAAATTAATATAGTTAAAAAAAGTAAAAAAAAGTGCAACAACAAAAAATATATATATAGTTCCTTCGATTATACATAACCTCATGTGTAAATCATAAGATATTTTAAACGTATAATTTTAAAAAGTGATAGCCACTTTGATCAATTGCTTTTAAAATTTGTGAAATATTTTGTACTGAAAGTTCACATTTTTCTTGGTCATATTTAAAACAAACGATTTTTTCGAGTATTTTATACTTATTTATCTAAATATGAAATCTATGTCAATTAATTAATATGTTTTTCTTAATAGTATTATTAATAATATTATATAATAGGAGTTTGAATATTCAAAATGTATTAAATTAAAAAAAACTTGGTTTTATATATTTGAATATAATCATGCTGCAAACATTAATTATATTAAACATGTGTATAATTAATTTACCGATAAACTGTAAAATTTCAATATAGCTGAAATAAGTTTGAGTGAAAAAATTTCTTGATACTTTGAACAAATTGAGAAGTCAAGGCACGTAGTGGACTAAAAAAAAGGGCTGATCAAAAAAGATTTTTATGAGTACGTACAAAGTATATCCACAAACTTTTTGCTCTTGTTATTGGTGAAGATCACGTTAATCCAGATTAATTTAAATTCGCAATCTAAGGAGTGGGTGTGAGTTTTGGGTCAAAATTCCAGGGTACTGCTGATGGATAAGGTAGCCCTCAAACGAAGGGGGATTAAAAAGCCAAAACTAAAAATAAAAAAAAGGAAATATGAAAAGGAGAAATAGAAAAAAAAGAAGAATATGTGAAAAAATGACGACCTTGCAGGAGCCTTCGTCTGTTAAAGATCGCTTGTAGAATTGTAGGTGATTATGGAAGCCCAGGCATCTTTTAAGACATCAGAAGAGCCGCTTCGCGCGATGACGGAGCGGTCTGCGCGAAATAATCACCCGTCCAAGAAGCGTTCCTTCATCTCTTCGTTTTGCGATATAGAACACAGCTGTATACATACGAGACGATCGATTAATCACCGAGAGGGAGTGAGAAGAGTTCGAATGCCACCGGGATAAAAGATGTCCCATTTGTTGTTGACGCGCCGATCTTGTCACCTATTTCTTTTCTCTTTTTTTTCTTTCTTCTTCTTCTTTTTCTTTTTCTTTTTTTCGTCATTTCTTATCCAATACCTGACCTTCGACTTGCATGATAAGACAGAATGGCTTTGTATTCAAACACGAATGAGGTATCTTAAGTAATGATGATTTTGATGGTATTTGACGTAGATGTTAACCATGTTTAACGAGATTCCTCCGAGATAATTGTTAGCTTTGTTTGACGTAAGAAGAAAAGATTAACGGCGGTTTTTTGTGTTCCTTTTTTTTGTTTTGTATAAACAAAAATCATAAATTCTTTGAAAATTATCTTGTGTAATTTATTATAAAATGAAATTTACACGTTAATAATAATAATAATAATAATAATAATAATAATAATAATAATAATAATAATAATAATAATAATAATGATAATAATAATCATACTTTTATTTTTTAAATAAATAAATTCAACTTTCTAAAAAATTTAGTATATAAATACTGGATGACTTTGTATTAAGTGATGAAAAGAGAGTGAATGAGAAAACACGAACAAAAAGTGTACGTCGATAATGCGAATAATAGTTACTTACGACAACAAGTACATAGAAAGAGAATACAGGTGAGTGATACTCAAGGTGCTCTGTTCAAAAAGGCTTCAGATATCGGATGTCTTTTTCAAGTCTCTACAAAGTCACACTGTCGATAAGAAATAACGGGTTTTACGTTATCGAAAATAGTTACTAGAAAACTTTGAACATTCATATAATAAATTTCAGTTATACCGATTAAAGTAATAGAGTTGTTTAATTGGACAGTTCTTGTCAAAGAAAGACGGTAACTCCGTTAAACTGACATAAAAGGTTTACTTAGGAAGCTAATAATGTACTAAAATACTTATTACAAATATACAGAATTTTAATTGTGATAAATTAACAGAAAAATCAGCTAAATTTAAAGTTTTCACATTTTGAAATGAGAATATTGAGATTATGTTAATAAATTTAATTTACATCAATTAAAATTCGTTCTCAGAAAAATTGATTTTTTCTACAAATCTTCACGACCGAATATAAGCATTGCTTTTATTGGTCAAAAACTGGAGTTTGGGAGACCACTAATTGGAAAAAATTTATCATTACTTGTATTTTTCAATTATAATTTAAATTGTAATGAACAAAAGTTCATAATTTCAAATCGATCCGATTGTTAAAGTGAATATAAAATTTTATACTTTCACATTTGTTTTTAGTATAAATATAAAAAAAACTTCTTATTTTGATAATTGTGATTGTATTATTCTAAATTTATTGCGGAAATGAAGAATCCGCCGATATGAAATATTATTTTTAGAATTTCTTTATATAGAAATTTAGTAAAATTGATATATTTTATCATATAAAATATTTATCATCTTTTATACAAATAATTTTTCTAAAAACTAAAAATTAAAAACAAAATTAAAAATAAATTAAATATTGCACTTATTAATTTAAATTTATAAGTTCTCTATATTATTAACATACAAACATTACTACATTATTCTACACTATTAACAATATTCAATTTTTTTCCTTAATTATATAATGTCATGTACATTTATCTTACATGTTATTTCTACTAAATACAGAAACAGGTACGTTTAGAAATGCATGTGTGTGATTCACTTTTGAATTTGATTCTAGTAATGATGAAGCCTAGAATAACAAACGAAGAATAATAAGAAGTGAAGCTAAACAAAGTATGAGACAAGAGAGAACGAACAAGAAAGATCGGAAGAGAAAGAGAAAAGAACAGAGTTGCAGAGAATCGAATGCCGAGCGGGGCACTCAAAGAAGCAATTTCGTAATTATGAAAGAAACGCTCATAAGAGGGATCTACCGACTGGAACGAGATCGTATCGTCTTTTTCTTCTTTCGATCGATGCTCGTTTCGGTGGGAGCACTTTTTTCCCTAAAAATACACCTAACCCGCTCTTTAGACTTTGCGCCGCGTGAAACTATACGCCTTAGATTGCGTACGAAAAATTCCCAAGTGCTGTTGCACTTTTTTTCAAACTGTTCGTGCGTAACTGTAATATATAACATATCTTGTAACGCGTTTTATCAAAACTTCTTTTTATCATTTTATATACAAATTTTAGGTACATTTTTTCCAAGTACTCAATTTCAAAAGTGTAATTTCAATTCTGAACAGGCTTTTGTATAAAAATTTGTTACGAAATATATATTATATATATGTATATATAAAAAATTTATACATAACATGATAATTATAATTTAACTATTATAATAATTTTAATAGTTTATAATTTTTATTTTTATACAAGATTTTGAATGTGAGAAAAACAAAAGTTGAAACTGGACCACCCAGCTATTAAAGTTTACTAAATGTCAATGATTGAAATTGCAACAAGCTGTTACAAAGACATAAACGACTGACTTAGTCGTTAATAAAATTTCTGATTTTTTGATACATTTTTCACCACGATCATAATCATTATCCAAAAAATAAGCAACTTTCAAAGTGGTAAGTAGAAACATCGTACTGTAAATTACTTTAAAATTGTATATCATAATTAAGGATACTATAAAAATGAAGCTAAATAACAGAAAGAACAAGACATTAAAACATGATAGTGTTAGGAAGAACATTTTATTGTTTTAAAACATTACTGAAATAATAATCATTTGAATGTAATTTATGAGGCTATTATAATTGAGTGAAACGTTGAGAATAAGATATCAAATATATATCAGCTTGAAAATTGTGTTTAGTTTTTTAATCAGTTTCCGTAAAAAATACTTGTGATTAGCTATGCAGATCATGATTTAGTTAGCGAATAATGAACAAATGTTATTAAAGTGATTCTTTAATCTTCTTTAAACGAAATTACGGAAATGTAATAAACTATGCTATTATGCTGTTCACTTCATATTTTCTACCTTCTCTTGAGAAATCAGCGTAGAAAACATAATCTCTCTAGAGAAGCTTTTAGCATCAAAATTTGTTCATAAGTATATCTAACGTTATTGATTTACATAGTAAAAGGTTGAACAAAAAATGAAATTACATTTAACTATTTATTTTCTTTTATTATACAAGTTTTTAATGCATTCACTTGATTCGCAACTAATTGTACTTTGTAATTCAGTTTATATATAAAATGATTTTAAATTCTTAAATTAATAAATACAACAGTAATGAATCTTTTACGTTTTGAAGTTTAAAAAATGTCTCAATGTACAGAGTATAAACTTGACACTTTTACATTAAACAATTTTTGTTCTGTTTAAACAACATTATAAATAAAAATATTAAAATTCATAATGATAAGGAGAACCATTGACCACCCACGCGTTTTTTTCTATCTTCCTTTCGCTAAACTCAATCTACCATTATGAAACGTACAAGGTACTTTACATAATGCTACAGAAACATGAACGGATGTATAGGTGGGATATCGACCAATATCAAATTATGCAAATCGAATTCTTATACATACGTATAAATACACTAAAAACTATGTAATTATGTTTATTATGAAAAATCATCATTAATAATAAAAATATTGCTAATAAAATTTTATATGCTTTACTGTATTTCAATATAATTTAGTAACATTTATGTAGAATGAATAAGTTTAACAAATCAATTAAAAAGAAAACGTTATAAACATGAATTAGCATGATTTATCAATTTGTAGTATGCATATATTTGGATTAAGTAATATATTATTATATACCTGTAATATTAATTAAGCAAACTGTATAAAGTAGTCATTTCGTAAAATCAAATTTGCAAAACAAATGATTTTGTGAGAAGAGAAAAGATAGAAATTCCTTTGTAACTTGAATATTGTGAATCAGTTTCCACATTCGCATGACATAGAAAGGGTTGGCAGTTTAGATGCAACTCGTATTTCAAGTTGGTGAGTGCAGTTTCTAGATTTTAGCATATCTATATAGCTATACAACAGTAGAAGCCATACATTTTTTTCAACTTTTAGCAAAATTTAAATTTTATAAAATTGTCCTTGATTAAATTAACATCATATCGAAAACTTAAGTAATTAAATATTTGAATGTGATTTTTAAATGTTTACTTTTTCAATATAAAAATATCTTTTTCCGAATTCCACTATTATATTTTAAATTTTAAAATAAACTGTTGAAGCTTAACTGTAATAGCAGTTCTTTTATTATGATATCTAGTTCGCCATTCTTTACGTAGTTATTAATTAACATTGCTCATCTCATATACGTTTGTTTCTCCTTTATAAATAATAATTTGCACAATTTTGTCAAGCAAAAACAGATTGTATAGCAACGAAATGCTATTGTTAAAAGAAAAGTGTGAATCAAGAAAGAACAGTTTCGTCATCCCTTGAGGATCTGAAAGTGTTCATTTCAGTGATCCTGGACGTTATTTCAAGGATGACTGACTTTGTAAAGTGAAAAACTTTTTGATACAATTCACATTTTGGTTATAGCTAAATTCTGTTTTCAATAATACAAATCTATTTCTAAACATTTTATTTTTTTATTATTAAACGCTATTTGTAATACTTAAAGTTTTACTTATGAAAATTGATAAATTTGTACATAAGAGATTAAATTATTAAACTAAATAATTAAATCAGAACATAAATGCTACCAAATATTATTTATAAAATAAGTATATTTGCTTTGCATAGCTTTTGATTATACAGTAAAAGATTATAAAGTAGTTTTTAAATTTCTGTTTTGTGTTCATCAAACTTTAAGAAAATAAGTCTTCTTTTTAAAAGAGATTTATATTTTACAATAATTCTTCCAGTCGTATTGTAATATGTAAATTTAATTTCTATGTGACAAACAATTTATAAAAATAAGTTTTAAACATTTTTGAAGAGTTAAATGAGACTTAATTTATATATTTTGACTTTCTGATCTACGCATTGTAATAATGCTAATTCAGCGTCGTAACATTTACTTGAACTACTGATATTGATTCAAATAAATACATGAGTTAAGGTTACATATACATAAATTGGTCAGCATTGTTACGGTGAAATTTCGGGCTTGGGTTATTTACGAACACGGATTCACTAATTAAAGAAATTCAAAATAATAAATTATGAGTTACAATCAATCTTAATAAAATAGTCTTACATAAGTAAAGTTTGTTAATTTAGGGAAGACGTTTTTGTAAACAAACCTAACCTAAAGAATCATCTAAACAGAGTTACTATATAAGTTGGTTTATTAAATTGACCCAATGCACATTATATGTTTATGTTGAAATACTATATTATTATTTTGAGTATATATACATTAAGTTTGAATAATTTAAGTGTATAAATACACAAAGCTTAAATGTATTCATAATACCAAAAGTTTCAATCAATTTCAAATCAAGTGTATAAATACACAAAGCTTAAATGTATTCATAATACCAAAAGTTATATACTAAAAGACAAAACTCAATAAAAAGTCATATTTTTCTATGAGAAATACTATTTGGAAAAGCACGTAGGTGTTTTAAGAGCCATAAATTGGCGGTGTCGAATTGATGGGCAAAATTTGCATCATACGAGACGCCAGGTATAAATACATACATTATCACATTTGATGATGCATAGTAAACTGTAGAATGCAAAATGCATGTCGAAAAACTGCAATGTTTGAGAAGAAGACGAGATGTGTAAAAATCTAGCGGGGATGCGCGACATTTCGGATTTTTAAGAACCCTGCAACTGAAGCAGAGCCAATGGGAGGGCGATGGACTCGCGTAGGTGGTTCAACACAGACGACTTCTTTATCAAGCCTGACATGATTCTGGGTGGTATCATGGTTTCTTCGGCGTCTTCTACAATTCCAATGAAGGTGTTACGTGTGCCTTCGAATCGTGAGAAAAAGAGGCGATCAACCGAAATAACAACAATAATAATAAAAATGAATAAATAAACGTTAAGTTCTAAATAAATGAATGACGATAGAGGGTATTCGCGTATTTTATTAGATGTCACGACAAAAAAAAAGAAGAAGACATCAAAGATAGAAGATAAGCGCCTTTTTTTGTCAAGGTATCACATTTTCATTTTATCCAATAATGTCACATGTCTGGCAATAAATTACAATATAAGAAATCACCTGAAAGACATTATAGGTTACCAATGTTAATTTTTGGATCTTTTTTTTTCTCGTTAGTTTTTGTTCCTTTACGAGATGAAGAAATATTGTGCAATGATTATGTTTATCTACACACTTACATTTGACAAAATATGTATCAAGAAAAGTTGATGTTCTGTTTACACACATATTTGATTCTAGGAATTATAATTTTACGAGAGAATTAATATCTGAATATTTGTATTTCCAATTATCTCTTTAGCTTGCGTTGCTTTATAATATACATATCTAAACTTTAGATGTATATTTTATGTGTGAAAAGAAAAAAATGTATGCATTTCCTTACTATACGGACGCATATATAATTCATATCTTAATCAGCTTCGCTTAAGTCAATTCCAACATCAATATAATCTTAAGATTTTCTACGACTAATCTCACAGCAGATTGATGATGAAAAACTAGATAATGAGATATAGAATGTAAATTCGATATAAAAGCGAATGGCAAATATCGTTGCAATAGGGTTAAAAGGCCCTTGATCGGTATGTCGTGTGGGCGTTTCGAGACCCAACAATCCGGATTGGACGTAAGTGACTTTTATTTCTTTTTCAAACTTTTTGTATTTTTATCTTCACCTGCTTTTTTCTAACTTCTTCTTTTATATCTTTTAATTTTATTCTGTCTCGAATTAAACTAATATTTGCTGTGCAATTAAAGAATTTCAACAATTATAATAATATTAATAATAATATAATATACAATTTTTATTATATTATCATTATTATTATTTTTGTGTAAATTTTGTAAAATACATTGAATTATTAAAAAAAAAACATTAAATTAAATGTATCAACAAGATTGTACTTTTCACGAAAAGAATAATGACTGAAATCAGTAACAAATCGAGAAACTATACAACAATATAATAAAAAGAAATCTGTTACGAAAGGAAATAAATATTAATAGAAGTAAAAGTAAGATGCATGTGATTCAGTGCTTGGCACATTTAGTTTATATCATTAATGCGAACTTGTGACTACATATTCGAATTCGAACTCTCATCCCGGGTGGCCGGGTCCAGAGTCGCTCCAGAACCACTTCTTCGGACGGAGTACAATTTATGGGTGGCGCTTCTCGTACGATACAAAAAGAGGTGTTATTTCGTACTCGAGAAGAGCTCTCAAATTCTCCAGGCATCAGGGAATGAGATTTACGCGCGTCGCCGCAGGAGATTTCAGCGATCGCCCGAAGTCGCTGACTCGAACTCGTTAACTTAACGGGGGGATCGATAGCTCGTTAACACGTATAAACCAAAATTTAGATTTACTTTGGATGTTGATTGAGAAATATATTATAATATTTAACAATTATAATAATAATTGTAAGATACGATATCGATTATAGTTAACAAGTATTTTTTGTTAGTTGATGATAATCAATGTCGATATATTTTCGTACTTAATTGCAGCTCTTCTTAGTTGCAGTTTAAGGCAATCGTTTCCTTTTTAATTTTCTCATTATTTAGTTTGTTATTAAATTAAATATTAATCAACATATAATTATAATTTCTCCACAATTTTATGATTATTGTTCGATAATGGAAATAAATTTATATGGTAATCACTCACATGAACATACTGCATCATGTGAATGTTTTGACAATAAATGAGAATATTACATAAAATAATCCAAAATGCATAAGGTATTTTCTCAGATTATTTTATGAATAAATATTGAACACAAACTTTAAAATATTGATAAAACTGATACATCGAAAGTTTACTTACCTGAAAAAAAAATAAGAAATACATTGTTAATACCAACTTGGAATATTTAGAAACTTAAATTTTTTTACTTAAACCTTTGTTAATTTGTCATAAAAATGTTATAAATTTTTATATTGTGATATACATTTAACACCTAAGACACTGAAAACAGTGTGGATTACGAGTGGGCAACAATAATGTCTAGCAAACTGCATGACATATTTGTCTGTAATCATAAAGGAAGTTTGGTCCATTTGTGCCTACGTGCCAGTCACATAACGTGGATTAACGCGAAAAACTTGCAGTATAAGAGAGATCGGGAAGAAGTTTGGTGTGGGATGCTTTGCGTAGGCTGTACCGGAACTCGAATGATTCACGCGACGTCGAAACAGTGAAACACGCCGGATACCAATCTTTCAAATACACACCGACACTAATTTTATAATTGTCTGCATTCTTATGTTTCTTAGTTTATACATTTACATCATACGTTACTATATTAAGTAAATATAAAGTTTCTTAACATATCGTTCAGAAATATAATTAAAGACAATTTAAAATTATATCAGACTTCCTCATATAAATAGTGATGATAATAATAATAATAATAATAAAATACAATAGTGTCTCTAGCTAGTATAACAAAATAGTATATTTTTGTACGAGAGAGGGAAAAATGCCGTTTTCCGAATGGCATTCCCCGCCGAGTGACGAAACAAAATTTACGGCACAGGTTAGTTTTTTTTTAAACTGCATTTGAGGCTCATTTGTGACGTAGCCGAGGGTTGTAGTAATCTCGCGATTACAACCCTCGGCTTCGTCTCGGATTTAAACTTCGCTCAAAAAGAAAAATTTACCAACTTATCTCCCTTGGTACAAAATATACAATTAATGTTGTAAATGCAATGATATATATCTTAAATAAATTTGTATTTTATTCGATTGTATCCCTTTGAGCTATTTATTAAATTGTTCATATGTCATTTGAAAGAAGCCAAACATAATGTGTCGCAAAAATTGTACCTAATGAAATGGTTGTCGCATGTTACACACCTTCAACATTATATATGTTTGTTTGCAAAATCTGCAATATTGCTATAATAAGACAAAAAAGGGATGTATGCAAAATATGCGACATTAATAGCAGCAGGTGGTTATAAAGGAATTAAGTAGAACTGGAACAATTTCTAAATGCTAAGTGTATATGTGACATGATGTATGTAGATAGAAACTTACACTATTACATTTCCGTTGTTACCGGAAACGTCTTGACAATGTTCTGACCCAGATGGTTGCTACTAAATATGAGTTGAGTACGTTTGCATATATAGACACATATATAGGTATATATTGCATATATATAAATATACATATGCTTAAGCAGTATGTCGGTTATTAATCGCACATCGGAAGCACTCGCATTCCAGAGGAATACTATATGGTCATAATACCCTGAATCTACGCTCGGTGTCTTCGGCAAACACTTGCAGATTGAATCTTAGTCCAAAATTGACATGACTTGTAATAATCATTTATTAATACTCGATTATACTAAATTAAATTAATATTGTACATAACAAAGTACGCTAATTGTTATATATATAATGGAAGAGAAATAATGTTTTACTCTGTTATTTATTAGTTTAATCCATTTTGTCATGCTCTATATAATGAAACATAATATACATTTCTACAATGCATATACTAAACATCACATAGTGACAAGTTTCATCTTCTGTCGATAATTAATTATTTTGTGACAATTTTCGATGTTGGCAATGCAATCATCATGTCATGCAAGCAAATATGCTTAATGCCTGGTGCTTGCAAAATTTTATCTTCATATAATAAGTATTCTGAAAAACATGTTGACCAACATAAACACATATTACTATACTTGCGTCAAGTTTTCAAGATCAATTTTCAAGTGCTCCTTAATACACTTATAAAATATTTATTAAGTAAAGTGAACATATTAATTAATTGTTTATAATAGTAGAGAGTATAACCAACATTAATCAATATAATTACATTTTGAGTCAAATATATAAATCAATGATGATCATTGAACAAATCAAAACTTGATTTGTTCAGAGATTACCGGAAATTTGAGTCCAATGTTTTTCCAGTCTACATTTATAAACAAAAATGATAAGAATACAGTAACTGGCTATTCGTTTGCTACCTTTGGTATCAGTATGTATTTTTATGCTAACTCTGGAATGAAATCGAGTGTAAACGTTACTAACGATTTTGCAAATCTAAGCTTTCTTATCGAAGAATTCGCTATTATATCATCCAATCGTATACGGTGCTATCTTTGCTCTCTCGACGAAGTGAACAAAATATATCGCATTCGATGTTGAAGCGACAAAATGTCGACTATATCCTGCCTATTCGCACGCCCGTTATCTCATATTCACGCTCTATCGCGTTTGCTACGCGTACGCTTTGGGATACAATTTGAATCTTTGATTTAATTAAAACAACGAAAATGTATTTTTTAATCGGTACTGCATCAAAAATTAAGAACAGCGTATTTTTGTCCATGATGAATGTGGTGTTCAAATATTATTCTAGAAAAATTCAACTTTATTCTTTACTTTTCCCTTTAGCATTTGTTAATAACTTTTTATTTTATATTAAGTATATTATTCTCGATCAGTGTTAATGCATGCAAAACACGGTTGTATCCACAATGTCCAGGTGTTGGCACGTGCGGTCGACAGGTGGCAAGAGTTTGGATCTTGTTCAAAGGATTCGCATTTAGGATCAAATTTAATTTATCCCGTGCTTATTCATTCGTATAGACAGCGGTTCCGACATGTTTCGCTCAATATGATAAAAATGTTATTACTTAAAATGCATCACTTTGTATTAAACAAAAACGATACTTAGACATATATTTTGTTATAAAAATGTGTGTAAAGTGTAATATAAATTCATTAAATTTTATATCAAAATAAAACGCCAAAAATACTTAGTTGGTAAATAAAAGTAAAATTAAAAATTAACATCATTTTCTTATGTTCAAAAAAGGAATAATTACATATTTAATTAATTGTGAATATTTTTATAATTTGCAAAAACTTAAATTTGAAGTTTAAATCGTAAACTTTAAACATCAAATCTTAATGGTATATATAATTTCAAAACAATGAATACGGTTAAATTTGTTCACATTACAATATTTTTGAATAAAATGCCATTAAGGAGAAATGTATGGATGATTTTTCTATCATTTTCAAACTTGAACGAGCGTAAAGGAACTAATTTAGACATTTCTGCTCGAATGTTTCGAACAATATCTGTGAAACATTGAAGTTAGTTGACATGTACCAACTATAGCTGGTGTTGATTATACACGCAAAGCTGACATTGACGCAGCAGCCACCTTGAGCAACATTGCATCCAAGCGGACAACATTCTCTATTGTGTATGTTCATCAATAAGCTACTATTATATCATTTCATTCTATGTTTTGTATTATCAGTTATCATTGATTTAAATGAACACCTCTGTCATTTCATATTATATGATATACACTTCGTATTTCAAATTTGTCGAATTACTAAAATTTCATATAGAAATAAAAGGTAATTGGAAATATAAAACATAGATATTTCAGGAATAAATGTTTGTTATTTTGAGAATAAAAATGAAGAAAATACTATCTATTATTTTGAAAGATTATGAAAAATTTGTTAGAAATCAATGAAGTTCGTACAAAATTAACGATGGAAAGCTATGTGTGGTTTATCATATGTAAGCCTAGTAAAACGAAAAGCGCGTGCGGATAATAAGGGACCACCATATGGGACGTCAAGATGATCGCACAAACCATTCACTATCGGGATCTTTAAAAACAGAGAAAAAAGATATAATGAAAAAGGAAGACGAAGAAGGAGAAGCAAAGGGGCACCTGTAATTTGCATGTTGTATAGGACTAGCAAATATAAATGTGAGTTCTTTTGGCATTTTTGTACGTCAAATGAATAGCTTTGCAGGTATGATTGTCTCCATGATGATCCAAATCAGATGTCTCGGGTTTGCGTTTCATTGCGCCATATGTAAAACGTTACATCATATGCATGCACGAAGAAACACAACATGTATTACTAATAATAATGCTGCTGGTACCCACTCCGAAAATCATAAGTCTTGCATTTTGTAAAACGTTGCTCGATATTATATGAAAAAAGGTAATCTCCAGAAGAAAAAAGTGGAAACGAACGATAACCACTGAAATCATATATTAACCAGTTTAATGTAACTGAATAATTTAAACATCGAATTTGTTCTCTCTATTTTTGTTATTTGATTAAAGTACTACGTAATTTATTCGAAAAAAATTTCAAATATTTGATAGAATATTAAAACAAAAATTAAAATTGTAATAAAATCTTTTAGGTCACTCACTTAATAGTAACATGGAAATCAATTATAACTATCGCACTAATCCATGAATATCTCAATACCTGATAGACCCAAAATCTAAAGTGAATTTGTAACTTCAATTATGCATGAATGCCAGCATCGAAGCGAAGAACAAGACATCTCTAATATAATTTCCGCACCATTTTAGATTTATAACACAACTATCGCAAATTTTCTTCAATTCTATGAATATTTAACACAACTATTTTCGTTATGTTCTACTGTAGACATTTAACCAATTAAACTTTTAATTAATTCTCTAATAATATCTAATAATCTATTTAAGAATAAAGTATTAATATATCAAAGTAATCATCGATCAAATCTTAAACATTCTAAAACAAATGAAGAAAGAAAAATAAATGATCTATAAATAAATGATCAACGTGTTTTCTACATGATGGAATTATTATTATGGAATACTTTATGCGCACTTTTAGTCTATAGAATCGTTTACAGCAATGCCGACACGAATATAATGATGCTGAGCGATGGCAATTTAAGTTTTTGGTATACGAGAATGGCGAACAGAAGCATCTGCGGTGGACCACCAGGTCGAAGATTATTTTGCAGCGGCTCTCTTGCCGTAGCCTGGTTGCCTCTATATCTGTTTGGCAATCATCGACGCGACTAACGAAAATCGCTTTGACCAAGGAGTAAAGGGAGGAATATAGTCAAGAAGTTGGAACGCAAATGGCGCGAGGCAAAGCAGCTAGTGAATTATTTTTATTTGAATGTCCGAACGTTGAAGATTTAAACTCCGCGGTGGTCGCGTCTGCTGTAGTACCTTTTGGTAACATAGGTGTGGTCCCTCAGTCTCCTCCTTTCCTCTTTCCATGCTCATTTATAATGCTCATCTGGGAAACACAAAGAACTTCTTTCATCCTCGCGCTTTAGTATTGCCCTCTGTCTTCTTTATTTGACTTTTTTCCTCCTTTTTTTCTTTTTTCCCTCCTTTTTTCTTTCCCTCCTTTTTTGTCTTTTGTTTTTACTTTTTTTTGTTCTCATCTTTTACTCTCATTTTCGTCTTCATTTTGTCGAAAAAAAAAGAACAAAGCCTGTTTCAAAATTAACCATAAATTAGATGTAAATCTTTCCTCCTCTTTGGGACAGTTTTTATACTTTTTGCCCCCAAATTTTGAACATTTTTTGTTAGTTTTTATCGACTGCGCGAAATTGCCCAACATGGAATGGCCCAGTTTGAATTGAGCAGCTATCTAATAAGTGCGTTGGAATGTTTTAATCGTAACACAACAGGTTTGTTTCGCTTTGAATTATGGCTCATTTTGAATGCTTTTGACTGATTATGGACAAGTCTAATTACGAAAGCTTTCACTAAGAATCTTGACAAAAAAATTTTATGCAATTTATAGAGGTATGCTGAGTTTTATTAAAAAAAAAAGAATGGTATACTAGCAAATTTCAAGATTTTTTTGTTATTATTAATCAGTCAGATTATATTAAATATGATTGATTATTCTCTGTAAGATAAAATATATACATAATGAATACTGTTATATCTATATAAATATAGAAACAATTAAATATATATTTTTATATAAAAATCACGAACAAGATATAGAAATGGTAATCTGGCTGAAATGTGGCCCCGATCTGGCAACCATGCTATCCAATCAAGCCCTGATCAGACTTTCAAATCGAGAACCGTACATGATCGTAACGCCGGGGTATTGATTGTGTCCCGATCGGGTAACTCGATAAGACTGATGCAAATTTAATTAGCCATGTCGGGTTCCGATCAGGGCCTGAGTTGGATTTCTGCACAGAATAACAAATAAAATTCAATTATGAATTAAAAGTATATGTTTTGTTAATTATTTAATCGAAAATTTCCAAGTGAAATTCTCTCATATTTAAAACTTTTGTTTTAACACTTTACTACAACAAGACAACAATCAAATTTGCTTTATACAAATCATTTTTTAATGTATGTTTTATTTTTATTTCTAAATGGGAAATTGAATAAGGTATTTATAAGAAACAAATAATTACGAATAACGAGACAATTATTCTGGATGAAAAACAGAAGTGAAAGATAGTAGAAACAGGAAGTAAGGACACGTGCCTTACAAACTATCCGGTGAAATAAGAGACCGGAAGCATCTGGAGAAGCCCCATTGTTTGTTCAGGATCTTTATTCAATTCAGTGCTGCATCGTAAGTACTTTTGCAATCGATGAGGGTGTTTCAAAAAATAAAAAAATAATAACGAACAATTCTACCCAACGGATTGCATTTATTAAAAAAAATGTATAACGTTGCAGATGTTTGTTTTTTAAGAATGTTCGGATAATTTAACTACAATCTAATAAATATTTGTATTTTGTATTATTTTTCTCTTCAAAATTAACAAATTTGATATCAAATGTGAAAAGTAAAAATAATTTATTTCAGTTAACAAGCCCATCATATGTATAAACGTCGAATGTGATTTTATGGAAAATTGTTGTTGGAGGCAAACTTCCATTGAGCTGCTTCCGAAAAACGTATAAATGATGAAAAACATCTGGTGTGGGTGCTGACATAAGCAGGTGGCAAATTGTACGCACACCCTTATATTGCGTGCCTGCATACCATTCGATTCTATGCAACTGTGTGTCTACCATTCACCATCACACTCACGTTACTTTTTCTCTTTACTCTTCTTTCAATCCTCAAACGTACTGCAAAATATATCTTGTTACCGATAGGAACTGACCCACCTGGTTTATCTGCAGTGAAATGTCATATCGAAACTGTCAATTGATGTATCTATCATATTATATACAAACTATTCTAGAATGTATATATATTATAAGCCGTACGACATAGTAACTGAAGAGCTTTTGAAAAATGCAAAATTTTGACCCTTAACGGCTTATATTAAAATACAAATAAACATTAAAAAATAATTAATAAAATAAATATTATAAATTACACAAATTAAGTTAAAATGTATGAAAATGATAAATATATCATATATGAATACTTAGTAAAAATTATAGATAATGTGTTGCAGGTTATTAGATTAAGTACGTTAAAAAACGTTTTATTTCAATATTTAGAAACATAGTTTTGTAAATTATAAATTAAAACTATTCAAAACGTATTTTATATGATATTAAGTTTAACTAAGTTCGACTCCTGACACTTTTGCATCCGACCTATTTACATACTCGATTTTTTTGCTTAATATAACTCCCCACCATATTTGAAAGCCGCGAAATTTAAACTTTTGTATATTAATAAATTTGAAACTTCATTATAAAAATGTATATTGTATATGTATGCATTTTCTTTTATTAATGTTTATCAGCGAATAATGAACCAAAATCAAAATTTTTTTTATTCTCATCTACTCGATGGAGGCTATACAATGACATAAAATAAACAACAAACTTATTAATTATTACAACAAAATTATTTATTACTGTTTTTTAATGTCAAAAACCGGGACTTTTTTGTTTGACACAGTAGTCCTGGCGGCATAAAAAACAAGTTTTTTTTTGTACTTGGCCAAAGACACTACCGTGTCTCTTGATATTAAATAAAAAAAATAAATACTTCATATTCAATATTTTTTGATAGAAAACTACAAACTTATAATAATTTCTAGTACAAAATGTTTAATAACTTTATTATTAACATATTATTATTATAATTGTTCATATATTTTTTAATAAAGAATTAAAATTAATTTTTTAATTAATTTAGTTATTTATTTTATTAATATAAAATATTAAATATTCACTTGCTATTTATATTTCACATTTGTCCTACATTACTATTCGTTTTTACAATAATTTATTCTAACTGATAACAATAAATTGACTTTAGATTAGGTTAGGTTTCATAGAACAAAGTATTCGCTTATGGGCATAACCAAACCTATCACGTTTTATGGACGCTTACACTATTTTGGCAAAAGAGTTGTGCGCGTTTGGTTCCAAGTACGTAAAAGAGTCGGGAGTCGAGGGTTTACAAAATTGCAATAGATAAAGAATAACAAATTTACATTAAGGTGAAATGTTGAGTCTATTTTATCGACAGTGACAATATAAATTGTTTTACGTTAATATTTCCAAGTTCAATGAAATATTGTACAATCCGGCTCTTTTAGCTTCTTCTATGATTAGTTACAAATTTTTTGGTTATTTTTTTGTTGCTAAAAAATGATTATA